>VUQR01036035.1:73013-105017 GCA_015108515.1 Hemichromis elongatus
ATAGGCAAAGGGAGTTAAGAAGCGCCACAGAGAGCGACCCTCCAATGACCTCGGCTCTCCAACAATCGTCCCCTGCCAGCTGGAGCCAGGGTTAGGGGCGACAGAGAGGGGCCGGGCAGGATCCCCTCCGATTTATGACTGACTATAAGGCCCCTGAAAGAAACCCAATCACCCAGGATTCCTGCGCAGCATGACTCTGGCTGGAGAGAATAGATAGCCCAGGAGAGTGTGGGACGGCGGCACAGCCAACGGCTAATACACAGGAACTGACACAGAGGGCCACTTTACCAAGGGGAGGGCCACTGGGCACTTGCTCTATTATCTGCAGCTCTCTGCATTGAGCATGATATCATTAGCCTACACTGTGCCGACTCTAACCTCAGCTGCGTTCAGCGACTGGCCAAACTCATCCTCTGAACTCTTCTTTGTCCGACATATTTCACAACCTGGATTTACATGCACCCAGCTAATTGCTCTATCTGTCTAATTAGTGGAAATTTAATGGTTATTAAATTTCAACCTGCTATCAATGTAGAGTGGGAAAGAGAGAGGCAGGCTGAGAGTAGGGCATGAAAAGAAAGGGAGAAGGCAGCTGTCTTTTAAAGCGGGGTAAGCCGCGCTCGGAGCTACCCCGCTGATCCATTAGCATATCTGAATGATCCTGTTCCTGCACAGCCACCACCACGCTGCAAGGTGGCACATCTGAAGAACGCGCCCTTTGAATGCGCTTGCAAGCCGGGGAAACTCTTATTTTTCAGCCCGTTTGAAAACCCGGAGACAACTTGATGTTTGAGAAGCTGACAAAAATAAGAGAAGGAGAGAAAAAGAGGAGAAGGGAAGAAAAAAAAAGTTTCAGATTTGGAAGAGGACAGAGTTTTACAAGCTTTTTGAAGCTAGGTACTTAATAATTCACTTGATGCTACAAGCAGCAGTAAGGCAGTATGGAAACACACTCATGCATGACAACAGATTTCACTGCCTATGCGTTGTCGAGAAAAAGTGTGTCACAACCTCTGGTTCAGGAAACAGCGATGTAGTTTTAGTGTGTGTGCGCGCGTGTGTGTGTGTGTTGAGGAGTCGTGTTTTACAGATCCTGAAAAGCATCGAAAGAAATTTAATTGTGCCCTGTAAAAAGTCACAAGGTTTTTGTTTTGTTTTTTTAGAATCACTAAGTCTTAGCTTACTTTTTATAACTTATATCAATCTGAAACTCTTTACTCCCACACAGATCTGCAGAAAAACAACTAAAACGATTCTCATGGACTGGGGGAACTGCCCACCTCAGAGGACTAAAGAACTTGCAGAATGCAAACAAGTATTTAAGAAAATGTTCAGCACGCAAACACATTTAGCCAGATGAATCCATTAACTGTTGCACAAGTAATTCCAAAATTTTAAAAGTATAACACATCAAGTTCTCATCCCAATCTTATTTAAATCTGTCAGAGCTTAGTTTTTTCTTCTTCTTCTTCTTTTTTTATATCAGCCTTGAAGTTGGTCTCCCCTCGGCCACAAAGCGGGTTTCTATTGACTGGTTCCAGGGAGTGTATTGATGGTTCCATAATTTGGGCACAGGAACACAAAAAGGCTGACCCCCGCTGGGCTCAGCACGACAGCTCAGTCAGCGGGGAGGCTTGCATTTATTAGCCTGGGAGAGGAGCTCCTGCAGAATTAAAGCACATTCACCCGCCCATTGATCTCTGTCATGAAAACAATACTCGCCTCCCTCTCTGGCAGCGAGCTAGGCAATGCGCGCTCTGAGGTAATTCGGCAGCCATAGAAAACACGATGGCTCACACCCTCGGGCTTAAAGTAAACTATTTGAAAAGTGAGAGGAACAGAATAATAATCATGAAAAAAAAGGGGGAGACATGTTAGATTATCAATCCACCTGTCCAAATCTATTATGCTGTGAATTGGGATTAATGGTGGATGGATGTGAATGCAGCTGTTGTGCAGTTTCCTCTAGGGAGCAGAAACCAGTTCTTGTGTTTTCTTGGCTGTGCTGTGACATGTTGCTGCTTTATGTGTTTAGATCCAGAGCCCCAGGTTTCCCTCCTGGATGGAAGCATGCAGGCCTCTTTCAGGTTACTAAACCTGCCCAGTACCTTTGGCTCTGGCATAGCTGTCGCATTAGAGGTGCAGTTTTAATTTCGATTGCAGAGTTTCTGTTTCTCCACCGGATCTTATCTACTGCTCAGTGGAGAAGGGTAATACACAGGAAAGAGCTGAGGGAGAATGAGGCCAGCGTGATCCAATACTGTAAGCACGTCCCTACCATCTTAGTTTCTGCTAATCCACTGAGAATGGCCTTCATTGCCTCCAAAAAAATACCAGAGAGTCAGTCACAAGACAGGGTCACAGGGTGCACATGTGCATTAAAGTGTTTTACAGGTCACCAGTAACGCTCCTAAAAGGCTTTGTGAAAGCTGAGTTATCAGTTGATGTTTTAGTCTGCAGACCTTCCTCTGGACGCACATGAAACAATCTTGAGGAAGCTGGAGTGGGAAGGGCCACACCAAAGCATCTCTCCTCTGCTTTTGTGTCAGGCGCGTCCTCGTGTGCGCGACTCTGGCTGTTGACCTAAGGAACTCAGTGATCTACGATGCGGCACTCAGCAGCTGGGGTCTAAAAGGTGGAAGGTTCTCTGTAACCATCCGGTCAGCTCCTCACACACAGGCTGCAGTGTCAACACACGATACAAGAAGACAGAGAATGTCACACTTCACACATAGTTGAAAGGAGCAGTGCGTCTCATTATGCCACCTAGAGCTGCTTTTGTCAGCTGGGGTTTGATGTGTAGAGAGGAAGGGCTGAAGGAGTCACCATGGCCTGGTATGGGGCCCGCTGCTGCCACGTTTGAAGTCACTGTCAGGACAAGGTCTTTCATATTTACAGAAAAGAGGAAAACTCAAGGGATAGCTGTGATTGGCAAACTGTATTGTTAGAGATGTTAGAAATGGCTTGAGCTAATCACCGTTTGCACCCGGCTCATTCATCAACCCTCTCGCAGCCCCAGGAGTTTTAAAAACACTGCTTTGCAGGCACTTTTTTTTTGGCTCCTCAAACATGAAACTTCCTTTAATCTATTCTTACTCAAAAAGCCATTCAAACATCTTACATAAATTATGCTCTTAGCATTAGAATCAAAGGCGAGCACCATCTCTCCTCATGCTGTCAGTGAACTTTTTGATAGACAGATATATTAAGGCTTGTTCTATGGATCGCATATGTATTATAATTCTGAAGGCGACTTTGAAACTCAACCACATCAGTCAGTTTTGGTGAGAATGAGCTGACGATGATTACGGTTTTTCATCATTTCATTGCATGTAAGAATAATACAGTGAAGGCATGTGACAAAAATAGAGCAATACCTACTGCTCAGTGTTTTAAACTAGTATGGAATGATAATAGTTAACCTTAACATAAGACTGTGTCTGTCTGATACAGGTACAGTATGTTAATTGTTTTCTACATGTGTATTTCCCCCTTGATGCTCAGGATTTTGTAACTACTAGGGAAAGCTGTATAATAAACACATGTATAACACTAAAGGAACATGAAACAAGACCACTGTGTTTCTAATCATCATGTAGCATTCCCACAAGAGCAATGCTACCTATTCCATAGAATCAGTTTCTTCCATTCCAACTTCCCCACCATGGACAAGACCAAAGAGCTGTCAGAGAACATCAAGGTAAAGACTGTAGACCTGCAACAATGCTAGAACAGGCTCCAAGACATCAACAAGAAGCTTGACGAGAAGGTGACAAATTATTCAGAAACAGAAGAAATATAAAATGATCATCAACTGCTCTCAGTCAGGTGGTGGTCCCAATTTCTCCTTGCTGAAAAGGGTACGCGTAAAGGCCCGTCGTCAGTTTACCAGTGAACATGTAAATCATTCAGAGAAGGCTAGGGAGAATGTGAAGCTCTTTGACATCAAGTCGACCGTGTTAAGAGGAAGAGAAAAGCCGAGCTTGCCCTGAGATCGCCAAACCAACTGTCAAGCACAGTTTCTGCTAAGGGTACAGGACAACTTCATGACATTGAGGTGCCAGTGGACAGGGCCATGTACTGTAACATCTTGGATGAGGCAACAAAAAAGTAGATCAAGAAGAAGCACATTGAGGTCATGGAGTGGCCTCCAGACCTCATTCCTATAGAAAACCTGTGGTGGGAGTTGAATCTTCGAGCTGCCCAGCGGCAGCCAAGAAACCTAAAGGATTTAGTTTTTAAAGCAGATCCAGCCAAAATCTCTGTTGAAATGTGTACAAACCAGGTGACCAAGTGCAAGAAACATCTTTCTGCTGTACTTGCCAACAAGGGTACGAAGAACTAAGTCATGTTTCGCTTGGGGATCAAATACTTTCTTCACTCACTGAAATACAAAACAGTTTTTAACTTTAATCCAATTTTTTTTGTGTTTTAATGGTTGATTTTCTGTCTCTCTCCATTAAAATGAAACTATTCGCCAAATATGGTAGTGCTGTCCTCTGATTTAACTCTTAGAAAGACAATGGTTGAGCCTATTTCAGAAATGTCATGCTCTTCCTTTAGACATACTGTATAATAACTTACTGTAACAGCTTCATACTGACATTGATGAAGTAAGTCAAGCCACCACCCATTGGCTGAATAACATTTCAAGCTCACTATTGTTGTGATTTGACGCTATATAAGTAAAACAGGTTACAATGTTATTAACAGGAAAATCCACCTAAATGCTCTTTTAGGTGAATCTTAGTTTATTACAGCTGTCTTATATTGATCATTGGACACTGATAAAGCACAGTGCATTTGAATTAGGGTTAAGCCCAGTAAATACTTGTTGCTGGAGTTTCCTTTGCAGTTTGCACGGTACTGACATTTTATGAGGACATTAGGACATTGGAGGCTTTGATGATAAAGCAGGGGCTGTTACTGTACCCTGCAAGTTATATTTGTCTTATTATTTAGGCTTCATTTTGCACATAAATGTCAAGATTAATAGCCTAAGTCTTCTTCCTCTTCCTTCCTTTCTTCATAGCTCAAGTTAATTCACTCTGTGAATTTTGTGTTTAACATTTAACAGGAAGCCCGCCCATATACAGTATTAAATACTTTTTGTACTTCACATAAAATGTTTGATCTTCTCTCTTTCCTCTGCATTGCAAATGAGAGGAAAAAGACTTAGTGGTGCTGACTGGTAACCTCAAACCACCACAGAAGGTCATGGTCAGTGCCTCTCTTTGGCATATCACAAGGCTTCTTTCATAAACAAAACGTGTCTGGGTGTATACGGGAGGGGTTGTTGAGCTAGTAAATAGACTCTGCTCTTATCTTTGTTCAAACAGTGCGGAAAGGGAAAGACAGTGAGCACACAAAAGGGAGAAATGAGAGTGGAAACAAAGCCAGGTACAAGATAATGACAAGGTCAAGTGTGCACTCAATGGCTTAGTTCAGTCAGAGAGAGATAAGGCCCGGCCTGCTGACAAGGTGTGTGCAGCAGAGAAGAAAGGGAGGTCAGGTAAAGGTCTGGGGATGGGTCTTACAGTCTAAAACTTCATCTGAGCTACTTTCAGGGGGGATTGCCAGCTCTGCAGCACCACCTACTGGAGAAATGTGCACACACAGCTGACAGGTGCAGGAATTTAGTGACCAGTTTCAGCTAAGATGACTGTAATTTATCAGTACCGAGACACAGATATATAATTCTTTATGTCAATACTACAGCAACAGAAAAAAAAGGTGATCACTTCCTGTTGTTTATTATGATCTGTCTGATTCCAGTTTTTTCCAATGATAACAAATAAATTTCCCCAACCAAAGATAATGTGGGCTTTGAAAGGCACGCAGCCAACACATTCATCATCTATTTTCCTGGAGCAGCTCCAACAATAACCAACAGTTTGACTGGAAGAAATCTTGTCTCGCTTTGATGTTTAAGTTTCCTCTGTTTCTGAGCGGTGCATCACAGACTGAGTGAAATTTAAAAAGGCACAGAGCTCCCCATCTGACGCTGAGCATGACATTAAGCATGATTTCAAATGACAACAAATAAAGTGTGAGACGGCTACATGCTTGCAACTTCCTTTCACAGAGCATAAAGGATAGGATTAGTTGAAGGCTATCTCTGATGTGTCACTCATCTCCAGGAGAGAAGAGAACACAAGATAAAACATCTTTTGGTGGACGAGCAAAGCTAGAGAAGAGAAAGAGAGATGCAGAGATGCTTCAGTAGATATATGATACAACTGATCCCGACGCTGACCCTAATCCTGATCTGGAATTCTGATCTCATGCCTGGATAAAGGGATAAAAAGCGGGCAGGTTGGGGGGAGTCGCACAAAAAGAGAGACCTTGGACAGATACTCAGAGGTGGGCTGGGTCAGTGGGACATCAGGCAGCACTTTGACCATACTGCGCCTTGAAGTTGTGAGGGGCACAGGGTCTGTTAAGTCTCATCCAACACGCCCAGGCTTAGGGTGTGCACTGAGAGGAGGCACCAAGAGAGGGGGATTGAAGTGAACTACAGGGAGCAGCCTGGCTATGCTGTTTTGACTGATAAAGAGGCGAGTCAACGGCTCTTTGCTCTCCTTCGTTTGCCTGCGTTCGAGACTACAGAGTAGTCTGGTGGGAGGAAAAAAGGGAAATTATTTTTGTTTTATTGATTGCATATATGAAAGCCACAGCACGGCTGAAACTGGAAATTTAAATACAGCCATACAGTGCTTCTGTAAAAGATGGTGGGGTGCACTTTAAGAACATGTCCATATAAGCTAGCTAAAATATGACTGGAGATCACGTTTTGACAATACAAGAGTGAAAAGTTTTAAAGTAAGCAAACAGGCACTAAATAAAGGTATTAAAAACAAAAGAGGAATTTATATAAATATGTAACAAAAACTTTTAAAGAGATAGGCTAACAGCTAAAAGTTGTTGCTGGTTAGCAACAACCTTTAACATTTGGTAATGCTAAACTGTTTAATAAAAGCCAAAGGAGATGTATAAATACTGCAAATAGTTACAAAAAAACATTTAAAAATGTAAAGAATTGTTTCCTTAAAGTGGGTGAAACTGCTAAGAAAGTAGCTGGATGATTGAGCATGCATCAAGATATGCGAAAGGGAGTATTTCATGGTGTTAGCTGCTAAAGGTTAATGGGAGGGTAGTGATTTGAAACAATAAGGGTTTAATAATGTTTAAAACAAATTATCCGACGTGGTTTCCATGTAGAAGTAGCCTATATGAATTAAGGCACATGAAGGTTCCCTGAAAGAGTTAGGAAACAATGATTTGATGGGAAATTAGACATTTAAAATATATACGTTTTTAAGAGAAAGGTTGGCGTATGTTTTAATATTGGTTAGGACTTTCTGACATACCAAAAAACTCCTTATGGTAATATTGGTTTAACTCAGCTGTTTTACAGTAATAGAAAAACTATTTTAATTAAGCAGATGTTGCCATCTAGTGGCGGCACTGATGTCTGGTTAATATAATTTCTGCAACTCATGTGGGTAATGTAAATACCAGAAATATTTAAGTCCAGTTCCAAAAATGACCATGAAATAATTCCAGGAAAAGCCAGTGTTAGGTTGGAGATGGAGGCTCACACAAATGCACACAAAATCCCTTCCTGAGCCTCTACTCTGTGTGTTTAGGATTAATCGGCCATAGCATGGGCCCTGATGGAGGGGGAGCCAAGCGTAGAGAACATGGCTGGCCTTCTCTCTATCAATCAGAGCCCTCTTCTTCTACCCAAACCAAATTGACCTGCCGATGCACTGGCCACGTCCAGGCTCCATGTGGAAATAAATCACACTGAATCAGAGGTAGGTACCTGTCAGCTCCACTGAATGTACGATTTCTCCCTGTGCTCTCCCTGGACGCAAAGATGCGTCTCCCTGTGTGGCTCGCTGCCTCACAAACAGCAGACTGAACAGCTGACTGAACCTCACGCGCAGACAATTATGGAAAGAGCTCGTATTTTATGTACAAATGCCGTAGCTGAGTTTTTCTTGTTTTATCAGATGTACATTTGTTTCGTGATTTAATCCCCTGGCATGGTCATCCATTGATGCACTCACAGCTTTAATAATCTTACACTGTGGAAAAGAAGAGGTTGAGGATAAGGGTGAAGGGAATGTTTATGATCAAACTGTAATCTCCTTTCCTTGAGAATAAATGTTCTGGCATTTGTCAAGCTGGCAGTGGTGCACAGCTGTCGATATGCCCTTGCGTCTGTGCTGACAAGACCAATTCCGCACAAACTTATTGAGCTTGACAAATATGCAAAGCGGGAGTCTAATTTTAATTAGAAATACAGCGATAACAGCACAGACCCGATGGTGTTACACGGCTCTCCTCATCCTTCAGCTGCCCCATTATCCCCCAGTTGTAAAGTCTCTTCCAGTGGCTCTTAGCTCCAGGAAATGTAGCATCATGAGCAATGGTGTGAGGGAGATAATGTGAGGAAGGGCCGGCTCTAAATCTCAGTTCAGCTCATCTTCTCATCCTCTGGTTCACCTAGGCAGCTGGCAGACAGATGACAGAGTGTGTGGTCCGGGCTGCATCTCTGTTCCTGGGTCATCCATTGCTCCCGGAGTGATAAGTGGCTCTGTCCTGGTGCGGCTCATCTGGTGCATACACAGTCAATCACGGAGTGGAGCCACAGTACAACGGCCGCCCGTGGAGGACAGCAGAGCAATAACAAAACTCAAGGTGACATCTGTATCACCTGAAGTGATGAAAGAAATTCCAACTCCAGGTCCAAAAAGGATTGCTTCCACTTTTGGCGCTGTAACTAAGCATGTGTAGTTTTCTTTGGTAGCTTGTTATGTGACCTAGAAAGAGATTTAAAATTGTGTGATTCTCAAGCAGTGAAGAGTACACACTGTTCAGTTATGGAACGTTGTTACCTTAAGGCAAAGTTAGGGGCTAATGATGACTTTTATCATATGCAGGCTCCTGCTGATATCTGAAGCCTACAGCCACAGTGAGTGCAGTTTGTCATATTTACTGAGAAATTAACAGGCGAAATATGATTTACAAGTCCTTTCACATTTGAGGTGTCTTACATTAATTGCAATCATTCAGGTTTTCTTTGTAGGTAGCTTTAGCAGATGAGTGGTGAGAGATGAAGGCCTCTGTCTGGGCACAAGAAGGAGATGTTGTGCTTCATGACTGAAATTTTAACCCAAGGCGCCCTAAGGGTTTCCCAGAGCTGAACTTTTTTTATCTGTGCAAAGCACACTTACTCTCACCTCACAGTAGACCTTAGAACATGACTTTGCACATTCATCATTATTTCATCTCCTGTTGATTAATTCATTTAGAATTTGTGTTATATTTATAGTCAGCTTTAGACAGAACCAGGATATCTATCTCACCGGTCTGCAGTCTTAAATTAAGCTAAGCTAACTCAAGGAAGCATCGGTCACTACCAAGTAAAAAAAAACAAACATTTAGCTTGTTTTGTCAGTGAACATATCCCCTTTCTATATGAACAGTATTTTTATTGACCTTTTCTTGGTTGAAAGTACTTCCACTGTAAATGTTCATGTAATTGTAATTTTAATATATTACGGAGGTGGAATAAAATGTCAAAGTCCAACACAGACACGCTCTGTGAAAGATGCTTTGAGCAAAAAAGCACATATCTGCCCAATCCTAAGCAACAGGCACACACTCACACATAATAAAGATAAATGAAAAGAAAATGACTGCAGTTCAGTTTTATGTCCCCGCTTCAAGCTCACCCAGCACCAAGCAGCGATGTGCAGCGTTGAAGCACTAGATGGCAGCACAGTTGCACCGCTGCAGCTTTTCTGATTGAATATTTAGACATTCGCACATTTTACCTGATCATTTGTACGACGCAGCATGATTAAATATCCCAAAATGCCGTATCTCCTCGTTCACTTCCTGTTAAATTGACATGTTGCCTGTTCAAGAACTTCTCATGTGCACACCATCGTCTCCAGGAAGAAGAAGGAGGGGGGAAAAAAAATCTAATAACATGGCTGACTAACTGCTCAGACTGCATGTCATGCTGTTGTGAGTTTGCTTGAAAAGAAATATACATAAATTAAAGTTGAGCTCTGACATCCACTCGTCGGCCTTTTCCTAAACCACTCTCTGGAGATGAAAAAAGTTCTCTGACTTGCTAATCCTCTGGACCTGATCACGCTTTGCCAGGTAATTCCTAGAACCTGGCACTCTATCAGTGAAAGGAAATTGGGCTTAAGATGTGCTGCCCCTCTGGTCTTTCAAAGTGTCTTTAAGACTGCTGAAGGGAAGACTTGTAAGTTCGATATTTACAGCCTGCTGTACTTGTACTGATTTTAGGCAGCTATGCCAGTTCACGTCAGTGAATTAAATCTAAACCGAAACAACTACACGTCTGTGTCTCAGATCTAATTAAGGGTTATTGTTCAGAAAAGGAAAACAAACTGCATCTATACTTTAGTCACACATCATTTCTGAGGATTTTCTTGCTTCCTGTATTCCAAGAACCCAATGAGCATGTCTGACCATATTGTAAAACATACTTTCTTACTCAGAGACTCCTGCCCATCATGATTCATCCCATCATGACTGACTGTGCTCCCCAGAGCATGAGAGAGAAGCTTATCATCTGTCTCCTCCTCATTTCATGCCCTGTAGCAGGCAGCCTTCACTATGGAACCAACCCAGGATGTAGCCATCACTGACACACCTTAATTGCTACACAGGAAACTTTCAGGAGAAGCAGTGAGCGCATATCTAATCATGATATTCAAAAAAAAGACAAAATTTTGGGGTGTGATATTTCCACAAAAATGTAACCTTTGCTGCAGTTTCAGGATAGGGTGAGCCAGCTGCAACCCTAAAATGTGCTGGAAGCTGAGATAACCTATCCAATATCAGCAACTAATGAGGCAGAAAGAGGAGCTGGAGCAGACAGACACTACGATTCCAGCTCCGTACGTTTTCATGTGCAAGATAAGCTTTGTCAGAGGTCAGATACTGTGTGATAGTTTGACCAATTTCCAGCGCTATTTCTGCCAATGGCTGTCGATTTGATGGCAGCGTGGATTGCCAGCCGTGGTGAATGAGCAGCTGCAGTGCTCTTGGCCCACAGGGGAAATCTGTTTGGGCTGCCCGGAGTTGAACAGCTGAGTACTTTTACTCGTGGTGAGAAGATTGCTCTCATGTTTTATTGAACGTTGCCTCCGGCACTTCTCATCCTTGACAATCTGATTCTGTGAAGGTCCACCTCATGACCTTAATGTTCAACCAATGGGGTGTTGCAGTTCAGTCACGCTGACCCCTCCATCAACCTCATCAGCCTCATCGGTCCTTTGGGTGGCATTTATGGGCCACTCTCCAGCTGGATTAATATCTTTGCAGCACACCTGCGTTGTACTTAATTGTCCTTGCACCTATATAACCTGTCATGTTTGCCCTTTCGTTCACTCTTACCATTACAGGCATCACTTTATCATCAGGTCTTGCTTCTCTTCTACTGTTAAAGTGCGCAGCCAACAACCTCCTCATACTGAGTATGTACATGTCCTTTTGGCAAACATATTAAATTTAGGTCAAGGCCCTCTCAGCTTGCCAGTATCAGATAGAAGAGTCTGTCTAGTCCCCTTGTCTGACCTCTACAGCTGTCACACGAACTGTATTGTAGTGACTATTTAATCCACTATAGCTGTCACAGGGCCGGTGGTGCTGCCATAAAGAACAACCTCATTCCTTTATAATCCATTATATTATTCTCTGAGGTTTTCCTTTACATCTGAAAACATTGAAAATGTCCTTTCAGGCATTTCTGTATTATAAACGGTGTCAGTGCTGTTTGTATTTTTGGCACAACAGGCCGAGGTACAGAACGAGGCATCAAGAAAAATGTGCGAGTGGAGGGGATAAAATACAAGAACACTTGAAAACTGTTTCAATTCAGCTTGCTTTAAACATAAACAGTGCAACGGCAGATGTTGGTGCCCCGGTAACAATGTGGCCGCCGCACCGAAGCACATGATTCAACTGTGAGATAATGGTGCTAACAAAACGCAATCTGATTTCATCCATAAACAGGTTTGATCATGTAAGTGGTAGAAGTTGAACTCAAACAAAGAAATAGAAAACAATGTCTTGCACACGCTTTGCTTCACATTCATCTCTGCAGGGTTTGCGAAGTAAAGTTAAGAAATGGACCAAACCACTTTGAGGCACGTGAGGGTGAGCCCATTTTTCTAAATGTAAAAATCTGTTGTTTTGCGTCTACAAATGCACAAGAGCATTCAGTTTCATTTTTAATTATTTAAGATGATGCAGTTAAATTTACAATGACGCACTGAGGACAACAACCCCAGAAAAAACAATCAAACAAAAAATGGCATATTTAATGATGCTGGCAGAAGTGTCTATGCTAATATTTAGCAGGAACTCAGATATCAAAGTACTGGACACATCCGAATTGTCCCCGTGAGACTGCTGGAGGAGAAATCACAGTGGGAAAGTAGTTCAGTCTAAACAGCAACCCATTCAAACGCAAAAATCAATTTCATTGTTTTACAAAATATCGAGGATTCCCTCGATATTAAAAAAAAATGCAGCTGGGTATAGGAACATGATTTGTGCTAGAAAATAACCTGGCACCATTTATGGAGCCGTGCTGCAAAAAAATGAAAATAAATGATAGATGAATGAGACAAAAGAGTGGATGTAATGTATCTTTTATGAGGTAGGCAGCTTAATTAAAGGCCCGATTATTGCATCAGTGATTTTTATTTACTCAACAACTTCCTTGCTTACTCCTTTACTAAACAGGAAATAAATGATCCCATTACTAAATAGTTTCCAACTAATGAACTTTGTAGCTGTGCGATATTTGCTTAAAATGTGTCTTCTGTCACCTTTAAAAGGAAGCTAACCTTTAGAAGTAAAGGCTTTATGTTGTTATCGCTAAGATATGTCTCTGCGACCTGCTAAGATGCCCTCCAGGAGAGACATCAAAGCCCCCTCATTAGAGAAGGAGCAAAGCAAATATAACAAGGAAGAAATGTTTGCATCGCAGTGAGAAGCAGCCAAACATCTGGGTTCTGGTTTGAGCTATTTTAGACAGCTGTGAGATGGCACAGGAAAGTGGCATCAGTTTATTTGTTCTTTTCCTTTTTTTCTTTTTGTCTCGGTTGAGTGATCCTCGTGATCCTCTGCTTTCACACAACCGCCCGCTACGAGCTTGAAAACAAAATGAAAACTGAAAAAAGACAGTCGGATCATTCCGAGTCTTTGTGCTTGAATCATTTCCGATGAATGTGACGGGATTTCTCCTTTTGGATCACTTCAGGAGGTCAGGAAACAATATGGCAGTGTGGAAAAGTGCAACAGATCTCAATCATACAGAGTCATTTTTTTTTCCTATCAAGGACGTGACTCTGTTTCAGTCAAACGCCAAACAGTCCTTAGCTGCTTCATACATTTCTTTTTTGTTTGTTTGTTATTAGCTGAGACATGAAAACATCCATTCAATCGTCAAGCGTGACAGCCAATTTTTATGTAAAGCGCCTGCTGTCACTGTGTTAACACTGTTTGCATATGTGTCTGTTGTGTGTGTGTGTGTGTGTGTCTGTGTGAGTGCTAAAGCATGCACTGGCTGTCTGGAATATTGCAGTGCCCCGTCCTGCCTGCCTGCCTTGGTGCGCTTGATTTCTCTGTTGTGGTGGTGGGATTACTCCGGGGGATTAGCAGGATACTGGCAGCACCCATCGATGGGGCAGAGATGACAGTTCCCATCATGTAGTCTTCCCGCTTCAACCCGTTGCTACTCCCCGGACTTAAAGCGGCACAAACAGCAGATTACATGAGTACGACAGCAGGGGAAGAAGTCGCACATCACACAGCGGAGATTAGGCTGAACAAACTCGTCTTCGGCTGCCTGGGGGTATTCAACCCAAACATGGAGAGCTGTCTCTCATGGCCCAGTTTGGGCTAGATTAGGAAGCTGCAGACAACATTTTCCTTGCAAAAGACTTTAAGAAAAAAAAAAAAAAACACCCACTGATGTGTAGTGTTCAAATAAAGCAGTGGTCCAAATATAAAATTGCAAATCACAAATCTATTTAAGACCATTTGCAGGCCATTCATATTTGTGTTGCTGTCATTAAAGCTGAATAATGCCAGCGAATCATTTGCATAGCCAAGCTTAAAGCATGTTTTTCCAACTACCTCTGGGTGACACTGCAGAGCTAAACTGTGTGCCTCTAGGACCCTGGGGGTTGATGAAAGATCAGGCTCCCGGGCGTATTTGAGCACATCCCAGCTCGTGTTTGCTCAGGTCTCTGCGCTGGGCCTCATAAGTTTTACACATTTGTCATTAATGTTTGGAGAGATGCAGCTTGTGTGGGAGTGCAGCCGAAGCCATACATGCATGTCACGGGGGGGAAGCCTCCAGTCATCTCCCGTCTGTTAAGGACATGCAGATGCCATTTTTGTTGTCATTTAATAGGACAAAGCCTGTGGCAAATTAAGGATTTGCCTGTGGGTTTTTATAAAAATAAAATCCAATATAACGGGGAACATGTGCTTTAGTGGTTGTTAGTCACTGCAGGTTGAACAATGTTGCTTTTCGAAGGTTTGCTGTATAGGATGAAAATGTGTGGCTTTACACAACCCACTCTGCGTGGGAGTATCCCTAACTGTAGTCACGTGAAGTGATGACGTGAGTGGCACAGTTTTAAGAAGACTGAAGCATAGGTGGGTGTCATTTGACTTGTCACATTTTCATTCCTGCTCTTATTCAAATTACACTGACATTTTAGAGAGCAGCTTGTTCCTGTGTGTTCAGTTATAGCCACAGCCACCTGCAAAAAGTCAAAGGTCTCTGCAAAATAGCCCCTAACCTGCTTCCTGCTGAGTACAAAAAAATGAGCTCTTTTCTGCATCTAAATAAATAATTAAATATTGAGTTATTAAAAATCAACATGTCGCCAGTTTTCTTTGGACTAATTAAACACCTCAGCAGATTGAATAACGAGCTCTGTCTGCAAAGGTGTTGATTTATCGGATGAGAAATGTGAGAAATGTCAACGCTTGTTAACTCAAAATAACTGTCAATTAGTCAAAACTTATCAACACCGCAGAGCCTGCACGAAAGCCAATTTTGAAGCTAGTTGTGGCCAAGATAACTTCAGGATAAATATGGAGATCGGTCCCAGTCCCCAGCACGAGCGAACACTGGCACAGTGTTGGTACCTAGCTCTCTCAGAGATACGACTTCTTTTTCTCTGGATGAAATTTCTTTACAAAGGTGTTAAAGTCTCTCAATTGCAGAGAAACTTTAATAAGTTTCTCACAAGGCCAATATTATGAAGTGTTTAGAAATCCTTCATTGAACGCACCAAACCAATTTGTGGATGTTGTATAGAGCTGTCATCTAAAAAACATTCTCATCTTAACACTTGGCTTGTCTTTTTTTTTGTTGTTGCTACTTTTGTCTTTCTGGAAGAAAATGTCCTATACATATTGTTTGAGAATGCACCTCTTGAATATAATATATTGATAATTTGATAACACATATGGATGCTGAACCTGGGCCACAGTTTACCCCGGTGTTCACATTTAAAGCTTATCAACAGATATGCGAGCGGTGTCGATAAATCCTCTTCACAGAGGCCTTTTTCACTCAAACTATGTCAACTGAGGTGTTACTAATCACTTTAATTATGGCTTTACACCTTAAAGGACAGGATGTTATTAGGAACACCTGTGGTTTGCCTAGTATTTCCGCTGCATCACAATGACTGCATTTAAATCGGCCAATGTTAACTGTTATTCACTAACAAGGCAAATATTCACTCACCAATGACTTTATTAGCTACAGCCTTGCCAGTACCCGAGTGGACCTTTCAGAAGGTCTTTAATTTTGGCACAGATTTAACAAAGAAAAACACTCCTCACAAATTTGGTCCATGCTGACATGACAGCATCACACAGCTGCTGCAGATTTGTCGGCTGCACATCCACGATGAAAACTGCTGTTCCGCTACATCCCAAAGGTGCTTTGTTGGATTGAGATCTGCTGAATGTAGTAAATTGTAAATGGACTGGTACGCACCTTTCTGCCCAATTTGAGCACTCAAAGCTGTTTCTGCTACTCAGTTACACACATATTCATACAGTGGTTTTATCTATTACTCACACACTCGCACAAGACTTGAACCCTGCCCAGGAGGAGCCAGGGATCGATCCACCTTCCGACTGGTAGGCAACCAGCTCTACCACCTGAGCCACAGCCACGCAATACTGGGCCTGTGGAAGCCACTTGAAAAATCATCACTGGACCTAAAACTGTCCTGTTTAAGAAACCAGTTTGAGATGATCTGAGCTTTGTGACATGGTGCACTATCCTGTCAACTGAGGTGTTACTAATCACATTAATTATGGCTTTACACCTTAAAGGACAGGATGACATCAGCAACACCGGTGGTTGCCTATTTCCGCTGCATCACAATGACCGCAACCATCAGGAGATGGATGCATTATGGTCATATAGGACGGACATGGTCAGCAACAATACTCAGGCAGGCTGCGTTGTTTCAGCAATGGTCACCTGATACTAAGGGGGCCCAGGTGTGTCAAGAATATATGCTCCACACCATTACACTATAACCAGCAGCCTGAACGCTTGATACAACAGGATGGATTTGTGCTATATGTGTTCTTTACACCAAATTTTGATCCTACCATCTGAATGTTGCTGAAGAAATTGAGACTTGTCAGACTAGGCAATGTTTTTCCAACCTCTTGTTGTGCAGGAAAATCCCAGTGAATCAGCAGTTCCTGAAATACCGCACATCTGACACAAAAACTATGCCACGTTCAAAGTCACTTAAGTGACCTTTCTTCCTCATTCTGATAATTAGTTTGAACTTCAATGGGTTGTCTGGACCAAGCCTGCATGCTTAAATGCATTAAGTTGCTGCCACGTAATTGGCTGATTAGATATTTTACTTAACAAAGAATTAAATAGCTGCAGTAATGAAGTGGCCAGTGGCTTTATGAATTCCTGAAAAATGTGCAAAGCCCCTTTAACCACAACACCACTAAAAGTGTTATAAAGGCAGCCACGCGTGAATATTTATTGAAGGATTATCAACTTCCACAAATATATTATTAAACAAAAAGGTATTAATGTGCAAAAAAAACCCCAAAAACCCGCTTGTTGTATAGTAATACAGCCCAGCAGAAAGGTCCACAGACACAGGAAAGTTCCATGTGACTGCACATGTTCAGCCTTTAATGTTTCGCAAAAATGTTATTGTAAAGATTTCAGCGCACACTCTGTGTTCACAGTGAAAATGAGAATGGGAACATTAGAGCGTTATGTGTGGCTAAATGCACCTCGGCAGACGTTACCTCGATCTGTCAGGCAGAAGGATGATGTACATTGAAAACACATTCCCTTCCTCGTGGCACTCACATCTATCACAAGCTTATGGCCACTCTCCCCACTCTAGCATATTTCTTCCTCAACATCCATCTATGTCAATCTCCTAACTTGCATATCCGGAGGCCTGTGATGTTTCTCTGTCCTGTAAGTGTTCATACCATATTCCTGACAGGTTTCACCATATGTTCTTTCTGCATCTTAAAGCGCCCCTTGGCGGCTTCCTAGAATCTCTTGCGGAAGTCCACAAGGTCACAGTGTTTATTAAATTATTTAGTGTTTCACGGCTTAATGTCACGTGAAATGACGGGCGAGTGTGTGACACGCGTGTGCGTCAAGTGATTGGCCTTATGCGCAACATCAGGTGACAAAGACGGCTGTTTCCTTATAACAGCAAGCGTCTGCTATTTTAATTAAAATTTGGCTGAGGAAATTACTCAACCATTTAGCTGCCAGTACCTCGAATCAAAATATCTAATTTACATAGCAGGCAAAACTCTGTTTACTTGCAGCTATTAAGGCCTGTTCAACCTGATGAAACATTTGCATGGATTTATGACAAATATTAATTTTCGTACAGTCTCCAGTCCTCCATTTGTGCGTGTTTGAACGCACACTGCCCTTGGGGCGCATACTTCTCAGTCTTTCTCAATACAAAACAAAGTGTAGCTGCTGTGTCTCTGTGTGTGAGGAGCAGGTAAATGGGAAAGGATCTAAATTATCCTCTGGCAGCGCTACAGCGTACTGGAGCAACCCCAACATACAGATGCTGGTGCTGCTGTTGCTGCTTATCACAGTGGTGCAGTGCTAGGGAGGAGCTCAAATACGCTCGCAGCAGAAGCTCGTGGCAACTTCCTCCTGTCTCCAGATACCGTGAGCTTTGGTCACACACTCTGTGCGTTGATATGCTGGTTAATCCTCTTTATTAGTCAATAAAGCCCTATTACACTTAGCTAAACAAGTCTGTAGGCTCTAACTACAAGACGCAAACAAGTAACTTTTTTTTCTCAAAATAAGTCAGAATGTGTTCTGAGTTCTACCGCAGCGGTATTAATGTATGTTTATGGTTTTGTTTCTGAAAGAAACTGCTCTCGGTTTGTGCAAAAACAAGAGCCGTACACAACTGTTAAAATCACTCTGGTGCATTTAAAGACATCGCATACATACATTCAGGTCTTCTGTTCATCAGGTGACCAAATGAATAAATGAAGTAAAATAAGTGGAAAACCGGCTCAATTCTGATGCAACTGGGCTGCAAGCTATAGCTAGTGCCTCACCTTTGATTACTGACAGAGAAGCTCATCTTTACCATAAGAGGGCACTAAAAATCCACCTGATGAGTTTAATGACTATTGGAATATATTATGCTTTTGATGGACAATATTTAAAATCAAATAAAAAGCAGTGAAAGTTTTCAAGTTTCACACTGAGAATCAGAGAACTTTTCCATCTACACCTTAAAAGAACAATGATAATGACATACGGGTGATGAAGTCGGGTCCCAATGAGCCGACTACATCCTGGCAGAGTTTAAACTGATTATAAACTGCACTCAGCCAGCCGATGTCTGGAACGGTTGTGATGCCTTCAGACACTGTATAGAAAATCATCCTTGATTTGGACAGTAAAGACGAAACAACTTTGCTGATTCCAGCACGTTTGTAGCCCAAGGCAGAAAATTGAGTGAAATTGCGCTGTGGATAATTATTTTTAAAAAAATCACGATGAGGCCAAGGTTACTTTTCTACTTCAGCATTTATATTTTATAATGACTAACAATTATAATTTAATTAACAAAACAAAACCCACAATTTTAAATAATCACATCCATCAAAGCACAACAATTATTCATTAAAGAAAACAAAAACTGAAATACTGGTCCACATGAAGTAATTCCCATTTATCCCTTGTTTTAGTTTATTTTCACTAATGAGATCTGGACATTTAGCTTACAAAACACAAACACACTGTAGTAGCTTTACTGAATGTTGAGCGTGGGTCATCATAGACCGAAGCAGATTAAGTGATCAGAAATCCGGCACCTATGATCATTTCTGACATTAAAATCAAACACAAGGCAGGGTTAATCCTACCAGCGTACTGGACGTGGCTTCCCGAGCGAGTGAACAGTGACAGATGATGAGTTTAGTACCCTGAGGATTGCGCACAAGACAGTCAGTGATCTGCTTTCAACCGTTTAACACCGCAGAGTCCTAGCCGCGACGGCAGACTGTGAGAGCGACTCAATCTGAGCGACTTGTCGAAATAATTCGTTTAGAAGGGTATTAATGATCCAAACGCAGCTTTCTCAGCCACACGATTTCACCTCAAGATCCCCACGTCTTGTGATCGGACACTAAGAGCCCCGCAAGGATCGTTACGCACAACTTTTACGCACAGCCGGGACTTGAACAGATCTCGATGCGCTTTCCATCTTACCAGCAACACGGATTACACTACCACGTATACTCGCACAGGTGTGATTATGGAAAGCGTCCGAACTGCAGGAATGGATGAAAGGACCCCCTCCATAGCCCACTGAAGCAAAACCCAACCGCACGGACGCAGGGAACTTGCCTGGAATATCGTGCAGCGCCTGGTGCCAAAATGAGCACGCACTGGCAGAGCTGGATGATCTTACACATAGTCTTTGCAACAATAACAGCAGTCATTACACAAGGTAGGTGAAAAGGAAGTGGTTTGGTTTGCTTGCTTTTAAATAAAAAAAAGAAGAAGAAACGTGAGAAACGAGTTAAAGATTAGCGCATCCCAAAGTGCAATGAATTAACATAAAGAACCTCTGGCTTTTACTGTAACAGCTGAAAACAAATTATTAGGCTGGACTCTCCAACCCCTGTATATATTACTGATTGGAGGTGGGCCTACTCTCAGCAATGCCATTAAAGATTAAAACCTTTTTTTTCCTAAAGTAAAGCACTAAATAATACATAAATGTCCTCATTTGTGACTTACATCTTATACCACAGTGATACAGCAATCCAGTGAGGGTAACATGAGCACATGTGTCTTACTTGCAGGAGAGGGTGTCACAGCAGTGAGTAAAATAGCCTATTAAACATTTAGGATTAAATCAGTGAGGGGTAAAGGACTTGATGGGTTTATATTACAACGTGAGCAATGCTTTAATGCTCAGTGCCTTTCCTATCATGGTGGAAGAATAACTTTCTGTTTTGGATTTTTGTTAAAAAATTGGGGGAGCCAATTTTCATGTACTGTAAGGCAAACAAGAAGTAGGCAATCTAGATTTCCAACTTGATAATGAAGAAGAAAAAGCACATCACAAAGGCATTTGTGTAAAGCCTATAACTGCCTTAGATGACCATTTCCAGGGAATGAAGGCAGGCTGATTTGTGGGGATAAAACGATAAAAATTGAGAAATCGTGATAAAACAGATTTTTAAAGCCGCTTTAAGAGTCTCATTGGACATTGCAATCCCTACCAATCACTGCATAAGCTTAAGCCTCCCTAGATCTCTCTCTCTCTCTCTTCCTCCTCTTCTTTATTTTCTCCCCTCTTTCCAACAGCAAGTCGGAGCATTACATGCCATATGATCACTAGTGTATTTATTAGAGGGTTTTTGTACATCATAATGCATTTAAGATGAGGGTATGATGCTTTGACTAGACCATGCAGGCTGGTAACTTTTCTACTTAAAAGTGTGTACAAACATGCCTGGTTTTGCAGCTTTGATATTTGATCACAGTACCAATGTTAGCAAGCCAATCTTTATCATAACTCAAAAAAGTACCCAGGAAAGGTTTTAAATACTTTTTTTTTAAATACTTGTTTTTCAATTCTATTTTTTAAAAACTGAATAAACACGCGTACGCCCTAAAGAATTAAGGGAAGATGTAAGCAAACTCAGATCTTTGTGAATTTGCATTTCATTAGCACCCTGTTAACACCCTCCTCCAGCAGACACTACATTGTAGTGCCTGTGCTCCTACATGTCTTCCACCTTTTGTTGGACCAAACTTTTGCCCCCCCCTTCCCACTTTCTAATCACTTTCTATTTGCGCTTTGTTAATTAACTGCATTGCTGAAAGGTACTTTAACTTTCCACAACTTTTTAAAAAATTCATGGATGTGCTAACAGCTTTTCTTCCCTCTGTTGCGCGCTGCTGTTTATCTCCCAAGTGGAGCCCTAAGTGTCTCTGTCAGATCCTAATGAGAACCTATAATGTTCTATTAAACTTAGATGTATTGGAAAGGTTAGCCAGTCAAAAGATAAACACACACAGCTAACATTAGATTAAGAAAATGTAGGTGCGTAATTAGTGCTGTTAGCATCTGAGCCACTGGCAACTCTGCGCTCAAGTATTTATAAACCAATATCTGTGACCAACATCTGATAAAGAAAAATTTAAAAAGGAGAAAAGAAACCTTTCACGGCAGCGTGGAAGAGAAACTTTTGAGCCACAAATGAACACATCTTTCATTCTCTCAATTACTAATTCCAGCGCAGACATCCGTTTGTCTTCCGTGATGCTACTGGGAATCGACTCAGTTCTGCAAGCTGTTTTGCACATATGGTACAAGCCATTAGTGCGCATTAGAATTCACAATGGATGCTAGGGCTTTTTGCATTTTATTAGAATAATACAAAGATTGATTACAAGTGAAGAAATAGCGCTAAAATAAAAGCACACCGAAAAGCAGTTAGCTGACGTGCAAATGAAAAGCCTTTAATACAAAGCCACGAGACCAACTGCAGGGCAAAATACAGCTCATTAGACACAAGTGTTTTTATTAAAGCCGGTGATGGGGAAACATTATTTTGAAATCAACATGCCTTCGATGAATGAAGTCTCGAAGCTGGTAAATAAAGCGGACTGCTTCCTACATGCACAACAGAGCAAACCAACTTCTTAGGTTAAAGTACTGCAAGAACGGAACATGTCCATATTGATGCATGGGAGTAAAGCTCTCATTAGGTATCTTTGAACAAATGATTGAACTAAAACAAAAAAATAAAGAAAGCCGTATGACACACACGGAAAGCTCCATTTAGTATCGTCTCATTTTCATTTCGGTAAGAAATCCTACCTGAAGTTAATTTTCTGCTAACATTCAGTGGTAGTGCTTGTAAATCTAATTTCATGCAGGGAGCATTTTCATTTGGACACAGAGAGGGATGAACAAAGATTTGATTATCAACAAAATGTTGGCACAAAAAAAGGAGTTTCTCCCCCCGCATTAAGAATGCACTTAACCTACATACTGTACACCACAAAGGCGGCAGCCTCTGAATATGTTCCCTGCTGCAGTTTTTACAACAGTTTTTGGTGGCATGAACATCTGCATGGTAGCACTTCACTTGTGCTCTCTGATTCAGCCAAGGAGGACAGGAAGCTCAGTGTCTTCAAAGTGAGTGATTTGAGAGGCTGGAACAGCTGGTGTGCCAGATTTGCTCTCATGTTTATCCATTCAGGGCTGGACTCTCACCATGGAAGAAGTTTTGCTTGCACTGGCTACTTGATAAATATGTTAAATATTGGCAAAGCAGGAGGACGAACCTTCTAGCCAATCGTAAACAAAACAGCCTCTGGAGTCAGAAGATAGATTGCATACTTCAGCTGAAACTCTTTTATCAAGAAAAAAAAAAAGATGGCAAATGACAAGAAGTGTACATTAAACTGAAACATAAAGAGGTGAGCTTGCATGTGACGTACTTTACAGCAGCGATGAATGCTCCCTCCTGGAACACAGTGAGCCAGTTTATATTCACTCCAACTGGAGGTGCTGCCAGCTCTGGTATTAAATAGCACATCTGTCAGTGCCCACTGGAAGGCTAAGCCAGGATAGCCTAGATCCTAGCTCCAGTTTCTGCCTCATGCAGTGTGTCACCCACTCAGCGAACATGACTGACACTATTGTCTGTGTGTGGAAGGGGAGGAAATAAACGCCGAGGGCTGCTGGGCTGACATGATAGTGACATGTACAGTACAGTCGCTGCCGTGTGAAGTGTCAGGCCAGCTCGACAGGCTCGATGAGGGAGGATGAAAAGCAGAAGCGGCCGTGAGAGCCGGCAGCCAAGAGGGACACACGGAACAAATTTGACACAGAAAAACTTCAAACCTTCCTCATTTGATAAATAATGATTAATAATTCAATGACAGATAGCGTTCATTCTCTCACAGATATACATAAGTCAGTAGCTGTAGATCTGATCTCTTTTTTAAGACACTCTGAGTTTGGGTTTGCTGCCAGAGTTGCTTTCTCTGTGTTCACAGCAGCCTCATCCAGATTGTTATAGTAAACATGGAGGTTTTTTTTGTGTTCGTATTTCACCAAGTAGGGCAATTAGCCACCAGATCAAAAGTGCACACTCAGGTCAGCAGCTATAATCTTCATAATTCTGTCAAAATGGACACTTAATGAGGACACATGACGCATGAGTGACCTCTGCTGATTTCAAGCGCGGTAAACACTCGCCATGAAATCAGATCAGGGGACATTTATGCTGTTCGATTGATTTGACACAGCGATTGCAAAAAGGTCATTCTTCACACTTGTGATTAGTATCTACAGTATTTACTCCTGTAATTATTGCTATCACTGTACAAAACACACCGACACGGAGCAGCTGGTGTATAAATGCGTTCCTTAACCAGAAAAGCAGTTTTTTCAAGTGCACGCTGGTCTACATCAAATCTACTTTCTCTCATTTGATATAATGATGCACAGCCTTGTTTGTCACTAATATTCCCAATGCCTACTGACAATCTGAAAAGCCATTTTAATCCCAGTGTTTGATAGCTTATTTCCACTTTGTGCCAGATCTATCAGATTGTATGGAGGGAAAACAGAGACACTTTGAACACGACAACATGGCCGGTGACATTTTTCAAAGAGCATTTTTGATATTGGGAAATCATTTCCAATGGATATAAAGTCTATATTTGTTATTACACGATCTGTCTGCAAACCGACCCACTACCTGGAAACAGTTTGCATGCTGTGCAGAGAAAAAGGGTTTAGTCAGCAAATGGGCGTTGCGTTGTTACAATTAGGCTAATAATGGTCTGATCTGACTTTTGGGGAAAGCGGCATCTTTTATATGGTCTCATCCTGACTTCATATTTTATCTCATATTTTCTTTGTTAGTGTATTTTAAGGCCACATCAAAGCAATCTGATGTGATACTAGGACACTGGGAAGCTCGTATTTTGTTTTTGTTTTTTTTTATAAAAGAACACAGTTCGCAACCTTTTACAATTCCAATAATTTGGTGACAAAGCCAAAGAGTTTAACATCTGCTCCACCTCTGTTACAGGACTTTTAAGATTAAGGGCAGAGGCCTTTTAGTCTAATATTTTAAAGTCCCACTCAGTTGATCAGTTGGCCTTGTATGACTTTGATATTCGTGTGTTTCGGGAACACTGCTGGTTTTAAAATGTGACAAAAAGTGAAATCCTTCAGTCCAGTTTATACAGATTTATTAAGAAATATTGTGGGCTTTTTTTTAGTGTTTTGTACTGCAACAGTAGTGTAATTTTCAATTTTCCTTCCTTTTCAGATTTGAGCAGTAAAGAACTGACCGACAACAAGAGCCCAGTGCCTTTCCCTGTCTTCTTGCCGGTCAGCTATGAAGTAAAGGATGCTGACTACCTTTTTCTAAAAGAGGCTGGGCAGGACTTCATGAGGAACTCCAGCATGCAGAGTCATATCCAGCCCTTTGTTATTTTACGAGCCAGCCGCCAGCCAGCTGTCAACGCCAGCTATCGCACCATGTCCGCAGAGAAACGCGTGCCTCTAGATATGGTCCAGTCAGTGAAGCTCTTCAATGCACCAGAGGTCTTTACTTTTAACTGGAAAATCCAGGCCTTTGTCCTGACGCCTCGGGTTTTCTCCTCCAAGCCCAAAGTCAGGGTGCTCTTCTATGTTGCAGGCAGGGATTGGAACAGAGGGGAAGGAGCTCTGGATGAGCTACCATGTGTGACGGTGTATGCGTTCTGGCAAACCCAGGAGGTGAGGGGTTCCTGTGCCATAGGAGGTGAAAGGGGGACCTGCATGGCCGAGCTGGTTCCTACGCCTGGCTGGTTTGCTCCAGGGTCAGAGGGCACAAGTAGAGAGAGGCAGGATCCATCTGCTGGGAACCCCGTGGAGCTGTACTACCAGGCTCAGCCAAAAGTCAGAGAGAAGTGCAATTCTGTGGATGGAAGTCGGTGGGGGGGTTCACAGCAGCAGGCAGAGTTTATTCCTGTTACTCCCATGCAGAGGATTGGCAGCGTGCGTCTTCTGCAGGTGCCTAAGGGGATGGCAACGCTTTCGCGTCTCAAGCTCGGCAATGCCATCGTCATACGGACATCCTCCAAACCTCTAAAGAAGACCGACATCGCCACTTTCTACATACTCATGGCCAGCTCTGCTCAGCTGACTAACTTCACTCTCAGGTAAAATTGCATTGTTTGCCACCCTGCATTTTGGATTGGTCAGCAATGTCATGGCTGACCACATGCTTCCAGTATTATAAGAGAAACTCTATCCCCGATTTACACGGGCTTGTTAATTTAACACAGCTGAAATCATCTGGTCAGCAAAACCTCAGAATGGGGAGCCGCTCACTAATAGCATTAGTCATCTTCCCTAATTCTTACCCAAATCCTTTGCCATCAAATATAAGCGAATATTGAACGAAATGAGATTTAGTATGGATTATGACATTTCTCTGAAAATATCATAGCTGTTAACCATCTTTCCTGGAAACGGGGTGGATTATTTGAGCAGAAAAGCCTGAAGACATTAAGAGCAGGAGTCGTCAAGGTTAACACGGAGCAAATAATACTATGTGCCATATACCTCATTATTTCCTTTATTTAAAGGGTGTGCTTGGGCTCAGTGCACAGTGCTGTAGAGTGTATGTAGATCGTGCACGGCTCTGTTTTTAGTTCAGTTGTCACTTTGCAGTGCAGAATGCTTTTGAGTAGAGATGAGAGCACTTGTAGAACCATCTTAAAGAGACCGTAATTCCTCTGGAGATATCTGACATACTTGTTAATGAAGGCTAAATTTATACAGACACGTTTCAAAAAACACCCTTCCATATTTCCCAAGAACCAGTGCCTCAACCAGCTGACTAATTATCCTTAGCCTAATCTCACGGCTGTCTCTCTAGATGTCAGTCTGTTACTTCCCTTTTACAGGTGAAATGATGCAACGCGGCGAGATTGGCACCTCAAAACTGGATTTAAATTAAATGCTTCCAACACGCACTCAGCGTTTCATTGATGGCTTTCACGGTCATCTGCAGCCTTTTGTTATCATCATCCAGGCGAAGATCAAACAGAAGCACGCGGCGGCAAAGCTACATTTGTCGAGGTTGGCTGTCAGCGCAGACAAGCAGAGATTTACGTTGACCCGATTAGAGGCAGGTTTTACAAATTGTTATTCAAGACACTATCAGTTTTATTCCAAGTCAGTGAATTATTGTCTGACAGGAGGAGTGAAATGCATTTTCCATACAAGACTCACTTATTAATTGGCTTTGTTTGAGAGTAAGTCATAAATCTGTTGCTGAGTGAAGTCCAGGAAGATTTCCCGACTTAAGAACCGGCCTTAAAGGCAGCACCTCTGCAGAAGTGCCGGTTCCTGGACAGTCTGCACTCACTGAGTCAAATCAATACTTCAAACACTTTCTAAGTGACTTCCGCCTTGACTTGCTCATGCGTGCTTCACTGAAGGTGAGTGGGTGAGCGGACAGTCATGGATTATTAATTCCCCCTTTTTTTTAATTCAATTGTGAATGCTTTAAAAGGACCATATTATCTGAGCTGACAGCTGTGCATGGGTGCACTTGTCCTCCTTGTCAGGAAGCAACATTTCTCTCAGGTACTCAGCTCTTTTGCAAAAGGAAACAAGCAAACGTGAGTCTGAAGGTGGTTTATCAAATATTTCAGCTGTCGCTGGATTTCCAGAAGTACTGCAAAATAGTTTCACATTTGTTTGTTGTTGTTGTTTTTTAAGATTAGACCATGTACTTAATTTCATCATTTGGTTTTTCTGTTTGTTTTGGGGTTTGTTTGTTTTTTAGCTTAAGCAACGGAGCCAAAAAACCAATCCCTGCTTCCTCTCTTTATTGTGTCACTTTTAATCATTCCTGCTTTAATTCATTTACCCAGTCATGAACCAAAAGCAGAACGCATTAATGCTGCCTCACTTCTTCCTTTTCTTCTCCTACTCTTCTATTCTCTGGCAACATCGTTAGAAAGGAAAATGAAGTCTCTTCTGTATGTGTTGGTGACTACATCCATGTTTTCTTTAGACCATTAACGTAAAATATTGACTGTATCTTTAAGTTCATACTCAGTTCCACAGTGCTGCCCTCCCCCAGCTTATCAGCACATTAAGAAGCGCTGTGCATCCAGTCCTCAACAGCTGTCTGTGTGCTTTATCACTGTCTAAATGTTCCATTAAGCTTTACTTAATACTTTCTCATCAGCATGATAAACCTGTTTTTGATGGCTATAGCTCCAGTCAGGGGAAATACAAATTCGAGGTTGATTGAGAAAAGACAAGCCACACCTGTCCGTCCATCACGGCAAAAACGAACCTGTCATTCTCAGTGAGGCTTTTGTAAAGGTCACAGATAAAGTGTTGTACTGCCGTCATCACGCTACCCACAGGAAGGGCAATTAGATTATCCTTCTACCCAGTTGAGTGGAATGAAGTATGAGCATGTATGAGTGTATTTTTCCATTTTCTTCCCAACATCTATTAAAATTCAGTAATCAGACTCAGTAGTACCCCCAGCTCTCACATTCTAATGGCTTTATTTAAAAGTAGCATTGAGGCAATAAATTAACAGTGAGTTTCTGTATCAACAGGACACTGCGTCAGTGAGCTTTTCAACCACGGGTCTAATCATTCAACTCAGTGACAAATAGGGCTTTTACATCCATTTTAGTGCTGTGTTGCCTGCCATCTGGCAGGAGTGTTGGCATGAACATCTCCCCAACTCCCTAAACTGCTCCATAAGTACGATAAGCACGTTGCCGATGGCTGGCCATCAGACTGGCTAAACGGTGGACATTTGCCTGCATAATTAACGATTGCATCTGTTTCCGATTGCACCGGGGTTCACGGTGGTGCTGTGGCCCCGCAGTGATGCACTCACAAAGCTAAAGATGGGAACACAAATTATATCAGGGAAGTAATTACAAACCCTATGTAGCATCTTGATAGCAGGCTTGATGACGGAATGCATCTGGGCGAGCTGGAGGATATCTTCCGGGTCTTTGATCAAGCTCGGCCTCTGTTCTTTTGCGTTGCATGTGCGCTGTTTTTATTGTTGCTCCGTTGGCCATGTGTCTGTGATCAATCAATATAAGTCTAAAGAACATTGCATTGCAAACAATAACTAAGGAAAAGGAGGTGGCTAATGAAGGCCGAGGGCAATCGAGGTTCGCTTTAAGTGTATTTGAAAGTGTGGATGTTTACAATCGTGGCCCTGTTCTCTTGTGGGTATTGTCTTGTGTGTTGGCGTTTTTAAGTGCGTGCACGCTTCCCTTAAGTGGATGAAGAGTATGCAAAAGGTGAAACAACAGTGCCACTCATGCCTTGCCTGGTCAGAAGTGAGATGGATGGCAGGTGCAGCACCTGAGAGCTGCTTTTCTCACACAGTGTCAGCTTCGGTCTCCACAGCCATCCATCTTCTCTGCCTCAGTGCCTCTCCCTGCCCGCTGCCTCCTCAGGCCCTGCTAACTGAAGCTATGGACACTGGTTCATGTTCCCAGCCGCTCAGAAGAAATACGCCTCTTCGAGTCGCAGGGGATTCTTTTTTTTTTTTTTTTTAATGCAAGGGAGCTGAGAGACAGAAAAAAGGGGCTTTAGATAAGTCTTCTTGTTACTGTCACTTTTTATTAGTTAAACCCTGCTCCACTCAGCTCAATACACAGAGGTGTTTCATCGGCAGGCACGTTATTCAGAGGCCATTACTAGATTAACAGCCCTCCCAGGTGCTCTCATTAATACACCGAACATGCAATCCTGCTTACCTCACTCACACGGCGGATTAAAGTTTCGGCCCATTGAAAGTAAACTTCACAATCTAAGTAAGCACTGTTGAAATGAAACATAAAAGAAAAGAAGTAAATACAATGTTCAACCAAAGCTGAGATATGCAGTGTGATACTGAAAATTGAAAAAGAAATCATATTGCAGATTTCCGTTCAATATTGCATGTGCTAGTTTGATGCAATGCGTGTAGATTGTCTTCCATGCTATGAATTTTAATGCCCTTATGGAAGAATCACACTTTGCTATTACTATAACAACCTATTCTTATAAGGTATACCGCTTTTATGTGTTTACGTTAAACACTGATATTAATGAAATAAGTTTTGGGTGGGAGCATTGTCATTTTTTACACAGATTACATTTCGTAACAAATGTGGAAACAAAAAAAATTATCATGGCCTTAGTTGCACAGCTTTTAATGTAAGTGAGAGGATGCAGCCACCTTCCTTCTTGTTATTTCCTTACCTTCATCCTAATCAGGGTCTTGCAGCCTTAAGGTTCCTCTTTGCTCCGCTCTCATCTGCCAGCTGATACACCACCAGAGAAGCCATACTCCGGCAACAGAATCTCACTCTTCCTTTTGCTTTATTTGAGGAGTTAGAAGTGAATTAATTAGTTTCCAGTCTGTAAAGTTGACTTACATTTCTCGCGTTCGCCATAGCAACCAATCCAGCCTGTAAAAGATGGCAATAATAGATCAATTAAATGCTGAATTCAACTACCCAGCATGCTACAGAATAAATGAATATTATAACAACATATAACAGAATAAATATTAAAGAGTTTAACCTGTTTCTAAAACAGCAGCTTTCAGCTGTGTGCAGTTGTCACAGGTTACACCGCTAGATGATTTCACCCTTCAGCCCTTGGCTCCATGTAGGAACCTGTACTAATCAGACAAATGAGCTTCTGCACCGAGCAGCTGGAATGGAAATCAGCTTCTTTGGGGTCATGACGGCGCAAGACTAAACTGTTGAAAATGATACCGTTCAGGCCTTTTTAATTACGACCTTAAACCCGTAAGCTCTGTGTCCGTTTTATGTTTTTTAACAGTGACACAATTGCTGCAAAGGGAGCCAGATTTATTCATTCTGAAAAGGAACAAGGGCGATATTTCTGTCTCACGATCCCAGCCATTAGGACAGCAAGTGATTACAGGGAAATGCAGCTCCACAGCAGATACTTCAACGCTAAAATCAGTGGCCACTTGAGACCTTCCCTCCCGATTACATTTTGCATGTAATCTGGAGCGAAGGTCTCAAGCGGTTTTGCCAAAGATGTTTCTTTCCAGATTACATGTTTGCTGTGCAGATGTTGTTACAAAGGGTGGCTCAGATATGTTGTACAAACGTAAAAGAAAAATGTGCACACGCCTAACGCTTTTCAATTAAGAGAAAATGCTTGCTTAGGCTGCTGTCGTGTCACCGCACATAACAGGGGAGTCTTCTCTTCTTTTGCCTGCTTTTGAAATACAACAGCAAAGCAAAAGAAAGAGAAGCGCTCAGATTGCTGTTGCTCCTATCAAAAATTACACCTCCTCAGAGACTCATAATGCACTCAACAGTTGTGTTTATCTCAGACCACACAGCTTTGCATGCAGATGAAAAACAAAGAATCGCATGAAGACGTTTTTTCTGAACATTCGGATACAACTTCTCTGTCTTGTTGCTGCATATTCAGCAAGTCTGGCATATTTACATGTGTGCTCCTCCTGGCCTCCACAATTCTTCCAGAAGAGTATCTCATTAACATTTGACCTACTGCAAGCTGCTTATGCTGGGAAAGCCCCACGGGGAAGGTCTGTTCGGCTGCATAATGCACACCATTTACAAATTAGAGGCCAAGAAAACTAATTCTCCATTAGTACATTTTGAATAATGGGAGCACATGAATATAAATAGAAAGAACAATGTTTTCCTTGCACCTTTAATTGCACGGAGGTGATGGTAATTACAAGTTGGGATAAAGGTAAATAAGTATATCACATACTTGTGTTTTTGATTTCTCTCTATTACAACTTTCTCCACATTTTATTTTAAATCCCTAAATGTATGTACTAATAAATATTAACTTTGTTTGATTTTCTATGTAATATCAGGATTGAGAGGTAACTTGTTCCAAATATGTGTTATAAATGTAATTAATAGTTGTATAACTAGTAAGTTATATCAGGAGAAATCATTTTCCCATTAGTGATGTGCATTGATTAATAGGTGACCCATGGTACCGTATATTGTGTTTGTAATGTGTTATCTGGCCACCTCTTGCCATAATTGGGTGTTCACTTTCATTATTACATACATTTTTTTTTTTTATTTTAAGACATTTTGATAAAAAAAAAAGTCTAGAAAATATGAATAAAATGTCCTGACATAGCTCAAGATAAGAGAGAAAGATTCCAACAAACAGCTTGAAGCAACAAACTAAACGTACTCGCTGTGTCATGTTTCGGCTGTGTGCAGGCAGGATATAGGACCCAAACGCAAACTCACGAGACAGAACTTAAACTCAAAAGAACAGCTTTATTGCTGAAACTGATAAT
>VUQR01036035.1:109919-126945 GCA_015108515.1 Hemichromis elongatus
TACTTTTACTGTGCATATATATTTTTATATATATATATATATATATATATATATATATATATATATATATATATATATATATATATATATAGACCTACTAGACCTACTAGACCTACTAGACCCACTATAGTGCTTCATTCAAATTATCCAAAAATGGTAAAGCTAAGCATGCTTTTGTGGAAGATTACTTTGTCAGATTTCATACAACATTAGACAGCCTGCCATAATCTCAGAAATAACACTGAATTTATTGTCATTATAGGTTTGACCTCATTATGTTGTTTTCCCCATTTGCCGTGGATTATGACATTGTTTATTACAACTTCTTTATGGGTTAAAATATTTATTTACCCAGTCTTTTTGCTAATCCTCTCTAAAATGTCATGAAACTAACGGAACCCCTGCTGGGAGCGTCTACGGTCACACCACTATGGGGACGTCTCTGACTTTTTGCTTAGCTGGCTTTTGCAAACACCAAAAGTATTTGCTGTATTTATACATTTAAGCTTTATTTTATTTTTTTTTCCTCAGTTGCAAAGGGCTTGGTGTGGATCTTAATATTTAAGCACCGCTATTCTCAGGCAGACTGCCATCCGTAAACAAGATGCTGAAGCATCCATTCCCTCTAAGCTCCACAATAAATTACAGGGGGTGTAAATAACACACACACACAAACATCCCCCATATTGTTGGATATCTGTGTTAATACAGACTTCATACAACATAGGCATGTTTATCTAAATTAAACATATCTTGTTTTGATAGTTGACCGGAATGCGATTATCTTATTCCTGGGTCTTTGAGCGATAGCCTAAAATGATTAAATTACACTCAATCTCTGTCTCGCTCATAATGATGGCAGCTATGAGTGAGAGAAGCAAACAGAGGCAGCTTTTTGTGTGCCTTATTGCCGCGCTCGGAACTTAATGAAGGAATAATAAAAAACTACTTTCAGTTTCTCCAGTTGTTACTTCAGAGCAACAAAAGGCGGCTGGTGTGCAGCCTTTGTAGAGGTCATTTTCATGCTGTGCCTCCACACGAGTCAGACACAGATTTATAACATGGACACACAGATGCAGTGAGACTGATAACGCCCATGTGCTTATGCTTATTGCGTTTTTGTCCAGCAATACATCTTTTCTGCAGCTCCATACAATGCCCGCAAATAAACCCAGGGTACTAACTACTATAGGACCGTGGCAGAAAATTGAATCCGTGGCTGAGGCGCTCTCTTGCAGCTGTCATCACTGAGAGGCTATTACAAGTTACAGAGGCTCATACTTTGTTTTGTATGCAGGATGCCGATGTCCTCAGACCACCTTTTATTCTACACCCATTTAACGCGACCAGCAACTGGAGGGGAGTGTCAGCAAAGAGAAATTCAGCGCTGTTCTTTTCTAGTTTAGCTTGTGAAGAAGCCTAGGGATGCGAAGCCCGCTCCACGGCTAAAAAAGAGAAGGACTGTGTGTTGTCACAACCAATAGGATCAAATTGCTCTCTGAAATTTTTTTTTACACTTCTATCTATGGGGCCAAATTCGTAACATGTCACTATGAATTTTAAGATGAATATCTCCAAAACTCCAGGCTCAATCTTAACTGCTTTCTACTTCTTCCTCGTACTGAAAAGAGCAAACCCAGTCTGGAAACAGAAAGCAAGCTGAATTGAAATATCCTTTAAAAAATCAAATAATTATTTAATGTATGGTATTAAAGTAAAAATAATAATGTTGTTCGGTTTTTACTTGATAGTTAAAATGAAAGACTAAATTCAAACAACAGCAGTCGCCTCAAGGCTTTTTGTATTATAAGTTAGAGAGCCTACAATAATACACAGGATTACAGGCTTCAATTACTATGCAGTCCAATAGCTCTGAAACTAGCATCTATAACTTTATAAATCATGAAGAAACGCACATGTACACACATGGGTTTCCACGCTAGAAGCACACGGCGTCATCAGCAACAAGTTTAGGCTCCAGCAAAAATGTTTCAACAATCACTGAAAAGATTGAGGCTGAAAATTTGATGCAGACATTCAGGAAATGGACGAAGAACTAAATATGTGAGTCTGTTAGCATGATAACATGCTGATTTTTGGCTGAAGCCTTGCTGTGCCTTGGCCTTTTGGAGCTGATGGCGTTGCTGTAGACTCACTGTAGGGCCAAATTTCCTAAAAGGTTCGAAATAACATGTAAGCACATTTTCCAAATAGCGCTCATAGTTGTCTGTGTTTTTTTTTCCCTAGCGATTTACAAAAATAGCACAATTTTCTTTATTGTTGTTCTTTTTCGCACTATATAAATAAATCTGAATTCAATTACAGACAGGCGCAGTCATTTTATTTAAATATCAAGTGAAAAAAATAGGACATGCTCCTTTTCTGTGTTAAATATCAGTGCAATTAGTGTTAGCAATTAGCAGTAGCAATTAGCAATTAGCAGTAAATTGTGTCTCGCAAATGTTAGTAAATTGAACAGAGTGCTTGATTTAAATATTCTCCTCCCTATATTTGGAAGCGTGAGAAAGGAAGGGGGTCATTTATCACTGAACTCTCTTTGCAAACACTGACACTACTGTTTTTATGCCAAAACCCACTATGCCCTGAGGCAGCACTTTAGTAAATCTGACCCATAATATGTAATAGACAAAATAAAGAACATCTTTATGTCCCATTTCTCTCTGCCTTCCCTTTTATCTTTGCTTTCCCCTCATCTCCAGCCCACGTCAGGGGTGCCACTTCTTGAGCTTGGGCCTGCCTGAGGTTACTTCCTGTTGAAAGGGAGTTTTTCCTTCCCACAATTGCCTAATGCTTGGCCCCAGTGGATCAGCTTTCAGAGTTTTCTCTCCAACAGGGTCCTTATTTTACAGTATAATGCACCTTAAGGCACCCGTGTTTGTGAGTGCAGAGTGTGTCTACACCAGTTTTTCTTCCTTGGTAACCAAGACTTTGGATCAGTAAACTTTTGTGCTGTGTTTAATCACTTAACGTCAGATACACAAGTCTCTAAAGAAATGTTAAAAACTACTTTATTGCTTGAACCAAATAGCACACGTGGCAACATGAAGCTGAACTAACAAGAGTCTGATTATCTTCATTTTAACACACGATGTGTTGTACCGAAATTATAAAGCAGGTGTGACTTCACGTGTATATAATGCATACTTCATCTGTCTAATTACCACCGCTCTTTGCTTACCACTCAGGCTTGAAAGCAGTTTGTTGGAGGTACTTCAAATGGATTTTGAAGTTGAAGAATTGAGCAGCCCTCTCGACAGTCAGGTAATCATATGGAAACTGGAGCTACCATCCACATCCAAAAATGGAGTCAAGACTGAAGGAGCCATGAGGATCTATACCACTCAGAGAGACTTTGTCGGCCTAGCTCCTCTCGTAATGGTGAGTTTGCTGTCATCTCTCATGTCACACCTAATCAGTGTAAAAAACCAGGATCGATGTTACCGACAGCAGCGTTTCCAATAATGCTAAGATTGCATCCTTTGAGCGTCAGTGCATGAAAATATCATAAAATGCACTTTGCTCTGATCCGTTCCTGTCTGGTTTGCATACACAGAAGGCTGGATATGCTTTGGACTGTTTAGTAAATGGCTTCTATTTTGAGCAGAGTGTGACCTTGTGCTGTTGACTGTCAACTAGCTGATGTCTCCTCTGTGTTGTTCTGCTCTGTTCTAGCGTGCATTATGTGGTCATTCTCTCCTCCTAACAGCTGCTTCATGTGCTTCTATTTTGGTGCCGCAGGCCTCTTTTATTGTGCTACCTCTATTATTAACCCGTGATATAATCTCCTCTACTCAATGAGAAACATTATAGCACATTTAATTACCACAGTGAATCTGAGTTATTTGTCATCGGGGCCAGCTCCTAACTAAAACACTGTTTGGAGGGATAACTTTCACATTTGTTCGACTACATATAATTGAAATATGTAATTTATACAAATAAAAGATAATTGCTATACTTCTAATGAAGGCTTTAGTAAGATTATGCAGGCTATATGCTTCATTTCCATCTTAAAGGTGCTGAAGTGCTCAAAGCTATGTGGAAAAGCTACAGTATCCCGATGTGTAAATTTGACATGGCTCATCTCGCTGGTGGATTAGAAGCTGACCTCAGGCCAAACAGGAGGAGATTTGATGGTTGGCTCAAGGGGACATTAGCGCTGACTGATCACTCTTGGCCTTGCTCCATGAACTCCAGCTAGTGCTGCTGCTCGCTACGTCTATAGGAGGGAGGAGGAAAAAAAAAAAAAAAAAAGCTTCACTGATGCTACCTTCACATCAGAGTTTTCAGTTGCACGTTTATTTATTTCTGCCTAATTTAAAGCGGTTTTACTCTCGAGGGGACACGTTTCCATCTGCTTCATTTTCATACTTGGAGTGGCCAAATGTCTCTTTATATTTGATTTGTTCATTCACAGGACTGTGCTACACTTCAGCTTATAATATTCGATTAATTCAGCTTCATTTAAAGCAGTCTGTTTTCATTTTTTTTCCTGTTTTTTTTTTTATATAGAGAACAACACTTACCCATCTGCCTTATTTTCATGCTTTGAATATCTATGGATTCCTACAAATCCATGTCTTTGCTACTACAATAACAATCAATTCCTTTTAACAAGGCACCTCGTATTTATAGTGTTACGGTAAATAGCCTTCATTAATGATATAATTTTAGCCAAAGTGCTTTAGAGCTTACCTCTAAGTCACTAGCACATACTCAAAGACCAACGGAAGCTATTGATCAAACAAAGCCCTGGCCTAACCAATCTATGTCAAAATACAATGAGACAAAAGGATCCAGGAATTGAACCACCAACTCTTGCAGAAGAAGACGAGCGCTCTCATTTCCGTGACATTTATGATTAACAATGCACCGAGCATCACAGGCAGGCTTTGTGTGTAATAAAGACTATTTTTAGTTCACGTTTCTAGTTATTTGCCTATGTGTGAAGTGATACAGCATCCCTTTGAGGGACATGCCCATGCTGTAGAAATCCAAGATTAGCTCCTACTTCCATGTGGTGACCAGGCCATCACCCAGCCTTAACTCTACTCCCCCCACTTGCTTCCCAAAGGGGGATTGGCCTTCTTACCTCGCCACCGCTGCTGAGTCGCTGAGTCACGCTTCATCACCCGTGTCTCCTGTCTACTCCTTTAACTGCATCCCGTGCCACTCTTATTAAAAAAAAAAAAATTTCATCACTATCACAGTAACACCACCGCACAAATTCTAAAAGTGAACTGGAATAAATACCTGGGTGGAATATGAAACTCGTTTCCCTCCACTCTCTCCGCAGGACACGGAGATTCTGAACACCGCTGTGCTGACGGGAAAGAAGGTGGTGATGCCTGTGAGGACAGTAGCCGTGGAGGAAGATGGAGTAGTCACAGATGTATCTGATTACACAGACTGTGGCTCCACTGATGAAGATGTTCTGAAGGTAGGATTTGCACAACCCACCAAACAATAATCAAAATTCCCGTCTCTTTGCTTTTAAACGTTCCAAGAACAATAACAGAACAAAAGATTGGATAAATGAAAAAGGAACGATGTGAACTTCAGTGGAACTGTGTAAAAAAAAATGTCCATCACAACAATAAAGTGCTTCATGTTTGTATCTTGCTTCCCTGCCCTAATGTTGAGAGGCATAAGAAAGTTGAGTTTGTTTTTTTTAATGCTCCAAACGGACAAGGTTAGTTGTATGTGCCAAGGGAAGTCCAGCTGAACACAAAGAAGTTGCCCCAAAGTCACTTTTACTCTCTTCCTCTTTTCCACATGGTAAAACAAACTATTAATGAGACTTCGACAACATTTCCCATCAATCTCCCCGACAATGAACAGCTACTGTGCTAAATTGCTCACAACATGACCTCTCAGTCTACCACTGTGCTTCCATCCCGCGACTTGTCCCTTTTATCCTGTATAAGTGAGCACGACTGACTGCCAAAAAGCCGGCTTTGTTTACAGATGAAATTGAAAGTCAGGTGCCTAGGCTTTGAGGTCAAAGGCCCCTGATATATTTACCTGAGATTAAAAAAAGAAATAGACATGCTCCAGTTCTCTGGCACAATCTAATTTTGTAGGTTTACCCAAAAGGCTCTGTCCCAGCTAATAAATAAATACAGTATTCTGTTGTGATACTTGCTGTATGATGAGATCACGGGCAGTAAGTGTACCTGTATTAAGCACAGATAGATGCGGGTTATAGAAAAACAGATTCATGTGGAACAGTCAAAGGACAAATGTGGACTAAAATATTCTTTTTCAACCTTGACTATAGCCATGTTGTGTTTGCTGACCAGATAGCAGATTCAGTCACAAATATTCCCTTTAATCTTCTTAGTCTAACAGCTTGACTCAGATATATTTTCTCCTCTATTTTGCCTGAAGATCAAATCTGCTAGTGATAGATGGGGAAGGATTTATCTGGAATTTATAGCTCACACGAAGCCCCCCCCCCCACCAAAAAAGCCCCAAACAAAAAAAACAACTCACTGTTCTTTGGTGGAATCGATTCTCGAATGTGTAGAAATGATACAGAGACAAATATGGAGACATCTTAATGTACAAGGGATTTACATCTGAACATTTTAGCATTGTCATCTGCTCATTTAAGTATCAGAGGGGGTTGTGAATCAGTTTCAGCTGCTTTGGTGCTACGCTGGTGCAGTGGATCCTGGGCTCCTCCTGGTGTACCACAATGCTCGGCCTCATGTGACAACAGTATGCAGGCAGTTCCTGGAGGACGAAGGAATTAATACCACTGACTAGCCCCCCCACACTCACTTGACCTAATTTCAACAGAAGATCTGGGGGACTTTATGTTGCTGTCCATCCAACACCACCAGATTTCCCCTTAGTCTGTCCACAGCCTCAGCGATGTCTTGGTCTAGATCTGGGAGGAGATCCCCCAGGGCACCATCCGCCATGTTTACAGGAGCACGCTAAGATGTTGTCAGGCATGCATAAAAGTATGTGGGGGCCATACAAACTGCTGAGTACAATTTTGAGCTGTTGTAACGAAAATTCAGCAAAATGGACTAGCCTTCCGCATCCTTTTTTCACTTTGAGTTTCAGGGTGTCTTTGAATTCAGCTCTCTGTAGGCTGATCATTTTGATTTGCATTTCGTTCCTAACACATTACCCAGTCCATATAAGTATAAATATCCAGCATGATTTTTTTTTAGATCTGATGTGTTTTCAAAGGGTTTCTTTAACTGTTTTTTTTTTGTTTTGTTTTTTTAGCAGATATTATGAACCAGAACTTTTTATTAGGTGATACAGCAGTTTAACCAAGAAATTTACATCAAGTGGGAGTACCTCTTGAAATTTGGATATTTTAATTGTGCACATTCAGTAAAACTCTCTATGTGCATGTGCAGCGTTGCATCAGTGAAGCATGCATTTCAGCATTTTTAATTTCTGCCTGCCTGTAATACTGTAGCCAGTGATGAAAGCCAAATCCCATTTTAACATAAATATCTTTGTGATACCAAAAATAGCGAGGGATATTCTTGGACAAAGAATGAGATTATGACTGGAATGAGTTGGCGGATGGCACATTTTAAATGGCATTCCCTTTTACCTTATTCTTATTCTATTTGAAAACAGCAGACAGTGGAGCTCCTGGAAAGTGTTTCTCTAACACAGTAGAAAATTAGCAAATTAAATTAGCCTTAAATCCTTAAATCATAGCCTTAAATCATGGCTGACCAGCTGACTTCCCACACACTCAATTAAATACACAAAGACTCAACAGAACTGCACGGAAAATAAATGAGCCCTTGTCTGTTGTTCTGTATTTGCATGGAAATTTTTACCCTGACATGTATTTGAAAGATTTTGTGCCACATCTAGGCATAAAAACAGAAACTGTGTCTGAGTTAGCAGCAAGGCTGACATGATGAGTGATGAGGTTATTCTAAAGATGTGCTTCATCCACGGGATGCAGTTCCGAGATGCAATGATGACACAGGATCCTCTAAAAAAAAAAAAATAGCACGGCCCGATGACAGCAGATCTCGTAAGCCTTGAGTCTGCACTGCTTTGAGATGTAACTTGTATATGCATTCATCCTTTGGCCATCTGTCAGTGTCAGTGTATTTCCTTTTATTCCCCTGGGTGTTTTAAATCACTAGATTTCAGGGATTTGTTAATTATCGTATTGGCCAAAGAAACCATTGAGAAGACCAAGTGAAACTACCTGACATGACACAAAGTGATGTTGAAACAGTTACCCAAACAGTTGCAAAGGTCACCTTTGAAATTACCTTGTAATAAATGCACTTGGTTGTGAAGGACTGATGTTCAGCGCTACACCGCTTGATATTTCGATTAACATAAAACTGCAATGCTGCCTCTTCCTAACGCCTCACACCGGTGATCATCACAGTAGTTTATTAAAGCCAGATGACATTACTGCGGTGACGCATCCAGTGCAAAACTGCTTCATGGCAATTTGTTGTTATAGGAATGGCCAACGTGTTAAAATGTTGACTTTCGTTGGTAGGAAGACTAATATTGCCTTCATTGACAAGTTGTTGACATGCCGGTGGACTGTTTCCATCTTATCTTTACCTCTCCAGGTGTCCGACAGGTGTGACTATGTTTTCGTAAATGGAAAAGAGGTTAAGGGGAAGGTGAAGATGACGGTAAACTTTACCTACAGCTACCTGAGTGCTCAGCTCGAACTGAATGTGTGGATGCCCCGGCTCCCGCTCCAGATCGAGGTGTCAGACACAGAGCTGAGCCAGATCAAAAGCTGGAGGGTACCCATCCTCAGCTCAAAAAGGTAGGAAACCACCAACAAAACAAAAATCCTTTGCTTGATTTCTACAGTAGGTGTGATTTCCAGGGGCTTTTTTTTTATTCAGACAAATTTAAATCGTGCCTCTCTAAGGATTGAGGGGTTAGATTCCATTACGTAATGTACTGCAATAATTCAGTGTGATCCAATCAAATAAAGAGAGAGAGCTGAGTGATTGATATAGAGGTGAAAGCATGTATTGTTTGATAGGCCTGACCTGCCCTTATGTTTTTGTGCTCATATCCCAGAACTGGCTGGAACAGTGATGAAGACGACCGGAAGGGGAAAGGTTGTATGCTGCAGTTTCAGCATGCCCTTGTGAGGGTGCTAACCCATTTCATGGCAGAGCAAGAAGACCCCCGGGATCCAAAAGCCTATTTCCTGGGGTCAGATTGGCAGGTGGATGTCACAAGGTTGGTTCGATACTTCATGAAGGTGGAGGACACTCGAGTGGCAAGGCTACAGGCAGGAAGAGTGCTGTCAGGGAAAGATTTTGGGACCACTGCCATCCAGGTAATAAACTGGAATACTCTTTGGATTAGTCTTGTGAGGCAGTTTTAACTTGGTGCCTTTTCACAGAGTAACTCTTTTTCTGAACTGAGCAGTTTCTTTTTGAGGCAAAGAGTTAAAAATGAGACTAAATCTGAGGCAGCCTAAAAAGAATATATGATTTTTCCCTGACTCTGACAGGTGTTTTCTCCACTATCTGATGCCATCTTGGCTAAAACAACTATCAAAGTTGTGGATGACAAAGTGACCATCACAGAGCTGGGGGTTCAGCTGGTTACAGGCCTCTCCATGACATTACAGCTCAGTTCAGGAAGCAACAGGGCCATCTTGGCTACCACAACCACACAGGAGGTTCTACAAAGTCCTAAACAGGTAACATTCTCCATCTTTTTTTTTAAATGTAAAGATTTTTAGATTCAAAGTTCAAAGTACAACAATCTTTTTACAATTTCTTTGTTCTCTTAGGAAGCTTTGGTCAGTGCCTGGATACAGTTCAGTGATGGCAATCAGACACCTCTTGACATTTATGATCAATCCTTTTTCCGTGTGACGGTGACCTCTCTAGATCAGGGAGTGGTGTCGGTGCAGGGCACGCCACCATCTGTGGTGGCTGAAGGAGAGGGCGAGGGAGTGCTGGTCAGAGTAGAGATGTCCATCTGCGAGGCCTGTCAGAAGTCCAAACGCAAAAGTACTTTTGCGGTAGGCAACGGCACCCTCAAGGTAAAATTTCAAGCGAACACTAGGCGATCAGATGGAATATTCGACAGCAGTACTGTTAGCAACAAGGACAATGACTATGGGAACGATGGGGAAGAAGTGGAGCGTCAGAGGAAGCAGAGAAAGCCATCCCAGGATCCTTCACCACGCATGCCAAACTTAGACAGAGAAGAAAGCGCCATGCAGAAGATCACAACCACTATCAAATCTACTGAAAGAACCCTAATAACCAGCGGTAGCCTCGGAGGAGTGGGTAAGACCAGTAATTCAGGAAACCCTGGTAGTCCTACTACTGTGGCTAACGTCAGCCTAATGAGCAGCTCTGGAGAGAGCAGCAAAGGATACGGGTCAGAAAACATGATAGTGGAAGATATGAGCAGCATTAGCTTCACCAGCACGGTGAAAGCTCCCAGGAATCTGGTAAACTACAACAACTTCCCCACCAAGGTGGAAGCCCCTGGGCAGGGGACGACAGAAGTAGAAGTTGGTGGTGAAGAAGTTTTGGCAAACAGGCCTCTAACAGACTTAGAGATTGGCATGTATGCTCTGTTGGGTGTCTTTTGCCTGGCCATCCTTGTTTTTCTGGTAAACTGTGTTTCATATGTTGTTAAGTTCAGGCACAAGAAACCGCCCTCTCACGGCCAGGAACCCACAGGCCACAGGCACGATTGGGTATGGCTGGGCACAGATGCCGAGTTGGTGATGAGCGTGCCGGGCAGCCCGGTCCAGCAAGACTCCCAGACTACAACTACTGTGATAGACATTGGGCCTGATAAGACTGGCTCTCTTTCCAGGAGGCCCAGTTGTCTGGCCTCCGTCACAGATTCTCCTCTGAGTTGCGTAGGCTCCCTCAGAGGCAAACCGATGCCCACCGAGTCACTCCACTCGCCCACCAGCAAGAGAAAGAGAGTCCAGTTCACAACCTTCTCCACACTAGAGCGCCAGCATTCACCACATCTCCCACCCAGAGAGAATGGCCATGGCATCCATTGGGTTGGAAAGGAGGAATGTGGGGAGGAACCTCAAGTGCCCATCACAGAGCCTGGGGACCCGTTATAATAGAGAACCTGATCAGACCTCACATGTACAGCAGATGTGGCTTTGATCACCTCAATGCCTTTGTCAACTCTGAAAACTGTCAAGAAATTGTGATTTTGGAATTGCCCTCCTCTACATTTCATTACCTATCAAGGCCTTTTACATGTACATGTACTGTATATTATTGTTAATATTGGAGAGTTAGATGTGTGTGATCGTGTTTGAGATGGCCAATTCAGACAGGACTCCCTTTTCACAAAAAGCCACCAAATATTAATGCTGCATGTGGATATCTACTTCTAATTTGTTGAACTCACATGCCGATGCATACAGTACAAAGACACACAGAGAAAGTGTCCAAATTTGCAAATGTATCCATCAGTTGTAATACAGAGCGTAATTTGACACTTCTTCACTAGACATATGGCTTTGATTAAAATAATAAGAACCAAAAGGGGCGTTTTCTATTATGCAACATAAAAGATGTATTTGTAATTTTAAGTTGGGCTAATTTTCAGTTGCTTTTTTTAAAAATTAAAACAGACTGATCTTCAATATTGCCTGTTAATTGATTTTCCATGTTAAGCACCAGCCACTTGAGTTGTCATCGCTGGTCATCTACTGCGGTCTTTCCTTTGCTTAATTCAGAGATTAAGATTATTTCCATCTGCAGTACTTTACATTTGGAAATGTGGCTCTCTTCTGGGACCCCTCACAGCTTTCTATGTGGATTTGTGGACAGCATGAGTTGGGGAGATCGGCATCGAGACCCAACACAGAAAAAAAACACATCGGTGAAAACAAAGGAAGAAGACACAGAGGAGTTGGGGTGAAGGTTGGCTGCAAAGCGTCTTGATAAACGGTGCTTCCTATATGGGATTTATGAATTGGATGTATAGAAGACCAGAGCAGTTAGCTGATGTGGGCTAGCGCTGGGACGCACCGCCTCGCTGGGGTCGTGGCCGAGCTCGTCTTTGTTCCTGAACTAATGCAGTTCTTGATTTTACAGGTTTGTGTTACAGTGCTTACACTGGTGCAGTAGCATATCATAATCAACCTTTGTAACAGCAAACAAAAAGACCTTTGTGCCATTCTAGCTTTTAAACAAAGTTATACTGGTTCATTCTCTTTGTGTAATCAAGTTAATGCAGTATTTAAAAAAAGAAAGGGGTAGCAAAACCTTGGACTTCATTTGGAAAAGTCTGATAAAGAGAAAGTAATTTTTTAGATTAATAACCATTTAATATGCAGAATGAACAATCACAGTATTCATGCCTTTATCATAATTAAACCATAAATAAGAGTCCATCATAAATGTCATATGTCTGTGGTTTAAAGCACTCTTCATCATAATTTTCAGTCAGGTAGTACAGCCAAACCCGAATTGTTATGCAAGCAGGCATAATTATACCTGTGCAACAAAGAGAGACTAGTGTGGCGCTCTTCTTCTCTCCTGCTGAAGCCCCTGAGAAAGTTTACAGATTGCAGTGTAATGTGCTCAGTGCAAAGTGTCCACCAGTCGCTGGTAAGTTTCTCTCTCCTGCTTCACGCCGTGATGCTTTTCCACGTAGAGTTTTCCATTCCTCACCACTCTCTCTCTCAGCTCGCGATCTGACAACAGCCTCTGAGATTGATGCACAAATTCCTGGCAAGGATAAAGGCAAAATTAGTCTCATTCACTGCCAAATGCCACTTGAAGCTTGCCAGTGAAGGTGCCTGGAGATATTTTTTTAAAGCATAAACGATAATCCAAGGCACAAGAACAGAACTCAGATAGAAGCCTGCGCGCTGATTAGCAAATACTTCAAAAGTGTCTTTACATAGCCAAAGGATGGAGATATTTGTGGCTCCATATCTAAATATGGATGCCCAACAGACCCTCTTTTTCTATCCTAATAGCTGCCACCTCTCATTTGCTTATGTTAAAAGAGAAAAACAAACAAAGTGATACAGTTAGGGGGAAAAAAAGATACTGTACAACCAGCCGTGTTGGGAACATGGCGAAGAAAAGATAAGGATAAAAGAGCAACAGTTTACAAAAAAGGGAGTAATAACACCATCGCGTATTGACAGAAATAAGGTCCATCCACTCAGCATTCAGAATCCTAGTTTGCTCATCTGCTGGCCCAGCAGGCTGTCAGAAGCCTCCAACAAAACGAAGTCAAAGTGCCTTGAAGTGTTCTTGCAGCATGACAGCCAACATTCACTGCTGCACTGAGCCAATGGGCACACAAAGTTTTAGCCACTGCCAGTCAGCAGGCCATTTTGCTTTACTTCACTTCAAGTGATGTGATTATGTCTGGAGAGGCTCTTGGTGGGAAACAGCTCTTCTGTATGGACATATGAGGGCTATAAATCCTCACAGCAAAAGGATTAAAGCTCAACTTATGAGAGAAGCGCTTATATTCACTTCACTCTTGGTGCAAATTACGGAGCCCAACAGGACAGGCCATTTTTCCTCTTTAAAGCTCGTGAGTGCTTTTGTGTTTACTTTGCTCGACACATTTCTTAATACCCACACTCCTCGTGTAATTCCATCTCGGAGAACAAGAAATACTGTCAGTGGAAAGAAAAAGGAACAATTTTAGAGCGCGCAAAAAGTCCTGCACCTGACGTACTGCAAAGGCGGATCAAAGACTAGCACTCGCTGCCCATCGGTCCTGGCCAAGGTCCTCGTTTATCCGGCACAAGTTGCTGCAACCATCTGTGTGAGCTTCCTACCAGCAGCTCAGTGGAGCACACGTGCAGGGAGGAATTATCTCCGCCATCACAACAACATCACGCTACAGCACGGTCTCGACAATGCAACGCTTAAGCCATGCCAATTGGCCTTATCCTTTGTTATCTCCCATTGCATTAAACCTCATTGAATATCAGACTGAGCAGTTCTCATGGGGGATTACTTACTTTCCACCTTGCTGCTAATTGTTGCATCACTATGCGGTAATATGGTATCTTTGTTCTCTCCCTAAAGGGTGCACTTTTTGATTCTAATCCAAGCACCTGAGGAAACATAAAATAAAATATAACACAAGGAGAGGCCTTTTGTTGTATTTTACCTGCTCAGATCGGACTCGTGATAAAACTAGTACAAAGTTTACAAAATGACGTCTAAGTTTTCTGAATTAAAACTGTGAGACTTTTTTTTTTTTTTTTAAAACAATACAGTTATGGAAGGAGAGGACATAAAACCCTCCAGTTGTTCTCAGTCAGTGTGTTGGTACTACTTAATGTGGATGTGTACTTTTCTGGTCAGCTGAGGTGAAAGGAGTCCCTGTAGCCCTGGCAACAGTTTATCCTCTCAGTAGTCCGTAAACACAGTCATTACGTTTGTGGACTACGGCGTTTAGCTTAACTACATAGCTGGTCAGTCAATATATACCTGAGGAGAAGAATACAGAAGGCCGGTGACCTCATGCTGCACCACAGCTGCATTTCCTGGAATGTCTCTAGCCAGCACAGGTACCCCGAGATCCATGGCCTGACGAAGAGAGGAAAAACAAAACAAAACATGAAGTCAAAGGCAAAGGCTTCTTGCTTATCCTGTCATTATTAAGAAGCAATCACTCGAACATTTTGGATGGTGTACAGCGCCATCATTCTGCGCTCCGGTTCACATAAAGAATTAACAGTGCAAGCTAATACCTTGTTAAGTGAAACATGCTAACAAACTAATAACACTTTAAGCCTACTGTGGATTGTCTTAATTGCCTGCGTTTAAAAAAGATTAAGAGGATTTGCTCACTCAGGAATGGGAAGATTGGAGTCAAGCAATTAATTCGGGTAATTGTCCCAGAAGTGGCCAGATAACATTGTAGCTGAACAACAAACAGTGCAGAAGATTCACATGGTTTAGATTAAAAAACAAAGGCTTCTCTTTAAGATGCCTTGATAAATCAAACGACCATTACCAAACTGTTACTCTTGCCAATGTTGGAACATCATGCTGCCCCGCCATCCAATTACCCATGAGCCTGAAGATGTTTACCTCCAAGATGGCTGCTGACATGCCCTCTGAAACGGAGCTGTTGACCACAGCGAAGCACCTTTTCATGGCAGCATGAAGCTCCTGTTGGCACCTCTCGTGGGCCAAGAACACCCCTGCTGTTCTGTAGAAGCAGTGGCAAAAACTCAGTGCTGTGTGACTCAGGGCTCACAGAGGCGTGAATGATGCTGAACAGCAGTGACAAGCTCAGGCAAGGAAACACAGCTGCACTATGTGTGACATGAACGGAGCATCCAGGTAAAGTCTTAAGCAGTGAGGGCAGCTTCCTGCCGCAAAGATCTCTGTTGTGGTGAGGCCCCGTGGCGAAAAACTGAAAGATCGGCAGAGACTTGAGTGTGGGAGGACAGATAACAAAAAGAGGACCTTGGCGCTCGGCTCTACTTTGCATTCTGTTCACATTATTTTACGACACATGTAAAGCTGCGATTGTTTCAATGCAACGCATGAAATAAGCGCAAAGGCAGGCAAGTCTGAAAAGAAGGAACATCACGGCAATTAAACAGACAAAACTGACAGTTTGAGCGCAAAGAACGATGAAAGCCTACCTTTTAACAACTGTTTCTACTTCAGCAGTAAGAACGGGATCGATCTGAAAAACGAGGCAAAACAAAAATGACCAAAAAATGTGGAACAAAATTTCTCTCAAAAGCAGTTTTTTTGTGTTTTTTTATTAAGGATGCCTGCAGTGCTCTATTCACTGGGATATAATATAAAGAATGACACAATTAAGAACTTCTATCACGAGAAAATCATTCTCACGAAAATCCTGCATTTTCAGAGATTGGGGTCAGGGTGGGCAGGGTGGCCAATCTGATTAATTGCAATGTGGGATTTATGTGCATTAGCCTGTCCACAGAAAAGTCAAAGCATAGCAATGTGGGTCAAAGATGCTACTAAGCAAGCTGCTACATTTTTCTCATTTATTTTACAGCTCATAAAATGCCTTCATCAAATTATTTTTTAAGATGTATGAAAAAAAGAAACGCATTTTTGTATCCTGGAACGATCTGGGATTCAGCAGGAAATATAAAACGAGCAGGGGTCGGATCAAGATGATGAAGACACTGGCAAAAATACATGGTTTAAGCCCAACCTGCGCTGTCTTACAGCGAGCCAAAAAAAATAAAGCTACGTCATACGGTGAGAGCTTCAGCGCTCCTGTTTATTCTAATAAATCTGTCATTCCTTTGCCGATGTTTGAGAACGATATATTTAGATTTCATTTTCGTTCTCAGCATATAAATAAGGTGCACAGCCTGCTATCGTTACGAGAGATAACGCTCCCTTTTTGGAATTGTCCAGATTTATTTTACTCGGTAATTTAAAGCCCATTTACAGAGAAGTCAGATGTGTCATCGCTGACAAACTGACCTGAATTTTCCTCTTAATGACAGATGCTGCAAAGCCACGGCGCTTATTACTGGAATGAAGTAGCGATACTGAGGGATGTCTCATTCCACCTCCTCTTTGCATTTTTAGATTTTTTTTCCTTCACTTCGTTTAATCTGTTCAACACTGTTCCACAAAAAAAAAAAAATGTAATCCTTAAATTAACACAGCTGAAATCTGGCTGTCACACAGAAACATTTTTAGTATAAAATTAATATCTTTCCATTTCTTGAACAAACATGCCTGTGATTCAGACGTGTCACGATGAATCACATGTTTCTGCTTCGACTGAAGCGTTTCATCAAACAGCAGCAGCGGCAAAGCCGCACGAAGAAAGCAAGAAGCGGCAGTAAGACGGTGCATGCGAGCCCGCGGCCGTGCCTAATTGAGTTGTTTCTGAGCAAAGCTAAAGCAGAACGTACCTTTTGCCTGAGACCACTGTTTGAAAAAAGAACAGATGCTAAAGTACTGTACATTGATGCCGTATCAAAGCGAGTCAGATGGGGGGGGGGGGGGGGGGGGGGGAAAAGAAAAAACAA
>VUQR01036036.1:0-10195 GCA_015108515.1 Hemichromis elongatus
GACTGCTTCAATGCGGCGTGGCATGGAGGCAATCAGCCTGTGGCACTGCTGCGGTGTTATGGAGGCCCAGGATGCTTCGATAGCGGCCTTAAGCTCATCCAGAGTGTTGGGTCTTGCATCTCTCAACTTTCTCTTCACAATATCCCACAGATTCTCTATGGGGTTCAGGTCAGGAGAGGTGGCAGGCCAATTGAGCACAGTAATACCATGGTCAGTAAACCATTTACCAGTGGCTCAGTGGCTTACCAAGGGCTCAGAGAAGAGCTTGAAAAGATGTGGAGGGTAAAGGTAACGGTGGTACCAGTGGTAATCGGAGCACTAGGTGCAGTGACTCCTAAGCTAGGCGAATGGCTCCAGCAGATCCCTGGAACAACATCAGAGATCTCTGTCCAGAAGAGCGCAGTCCTAGGAACAGCTAAGATACTGCGCAGGACCCTCAAGCTCCCAGGCCTCTGGTAGAGGACCCGAGCTTGAAGGATTGACCGCCCGCAGGGGCGAGTGGGGAATTTTTTTTAATATATAACTTTGAAAAGAACCTGCAGAAACCGAAGGAAACCCTTGTAGGTACAGGAAGAACTTGCAGACCATATGTGGAAAAGCCCCAGACAGTGCTAACCAATGCATCAAGAGATACAACAAAACCCCTGCATGGGATGTACCATCGAGAGTTAGAGGAAGAAGCTGGCATGAAGAAATTATAACACTGACTAGAAAAGGCCAACTTAAAGGACAGTATAGAGGTTCTCATCACAGACCCTGAGCATCTGCAACTTGGTAGACTAAGTTGGCTATGGTAGACATCTTCCCCTATAAAGGCAGGAGGCAACAGGACCCAAGAAGTAGACTGTGCAAAGGTGCCCTGGAGACTACCCAACACAAAGTAGCAAGAAGTAAGATGGAAGCTGGGACTGCTTACACTAACAGACACAGCCAAGTGGCTGTAAAGGATCATCTGTGCAACATATAGACTGAAAATCACCAAGTTTTGATGGTAGACACCTCCAATGTGGTTGAGAACAATAGGGCTCAGGTCCTGTGGGACTTTGGTTTCCAGACAGACAAGCAGCTGCTTGCCTATCAACCAGACATAGTGGTGGTTAACAAGGAACAGAAGACCACGGTTGTGTTTTGTGTGGCAATCCCAACACACAGCAACATCAGGAAGGGGGAGCATGAGACACCAGAAAGGTACCAGGGGCTGAAGGAACAACTGCAGCAAAAGTGGAAGGTAAAGTCCAAAGTGGTCCCAGAGGTAACGGGAGCATTAGGAGCTGTAATTACCAAACTGGAAGAGTACCTCCAGCAGACACCATCATCAAAGGTCTCTGTCCAGAAGAATGCAGTCCTAGGAATAGCTTAGGTACTACACAAAACCCTCAACCTCTGAGGCCTCTGATAAAGGACCTGAGCTTGAAGAATCCACAAAAACACAAATACTATGTTTTTAATGTTTTGAAAGTAAAATTCTCAATCAGCAAAGAATATGTGCTTTTCAGACATTCTTGCCTATTGTCGCTATTAAATCATCTGTGCTGTTATCCTGTCCTTTCAACAGACCAGGAAAACATATGGACCGAAGCAAAATTAACATTTTTACAGAAACCATTTTACTTGAGTGGTTGATTCAATAATATCTGCACTTTTCAAGCTGTAACTAGTCAAAGAGTGGGCTATTGAAAAAAGACCCTATTACCAAACTGAGTACCTACAGTACAAGAACAATCCAGATACTGTATCACTTTCTCTGGCTATCTGAGACACAATCCTCTTTTTACTATTCATCTTTGATCAAACTATAAAAAGAGTGAATGAAGGAGTGGGGTCCAGTCATCCCTTTGCCCATTCATTGCACTGTCCTAGCCTGTAATTATGATTGATTTGGGTCTGGGGCATATATTGCTTGGTGAGCCTATTCTTGCCATACTTCATCATGGGGCATAGCTAAATGCTTTAAAAGAATTGATTTGCGTGAATTACAACATGGAATCAGACCTCTCACCTGTCTGCAGGGTGCTCTGAGTGAGCCTGCATGTGTGTGTAAGTAAGCGAATGTGTGTCAGAGAGAGGAGGTAAAGACAGATCTCACCTCCACATATCATAACACTCAGCTCCCCTGCCCCCCTTTTTGCCCACTCTCCGCTCCCACCATCATCTCCGTCCCATCGATTTGCCCCATAAAAGGTGTTTAATTCAATCAAGAGGAAAGTGAGTGCCTGTTTTTCTGGATCCTTGTCGATAGCGGTATAATCAATTAGAGTGAACCTATACCTCCCTTTCTGTCTCACACATTCACTCTCTAAATCAGTTTCTAAAAACTAGTCTAGGTTGTCTGCTTACTGTCTACTATAGATATACCAAAACATAAGAAACCCACTAATGAAAATAATGAAATTCAACCTAAAAAAAAAAGAATTCTTATTAAAATGTGAGTTAACTTAAAGTTTACATTCATGTTTCTTTTTCATGAAATATTTGTTATAATTAAAAAATATGCAAATTATAATAATTAAAACAGATAAGCAGTAAGCTCAGAGTAACAAGTATGAAGGACTTTGCCTTCAGATTTTTCCTACAAATATGCACATATTGACATATTTATTTTCAAATGACTTCCAAGCTGATGAATCATGTTTATACAGTTATGTGAAAAAGGACTCCTGGCAGTCCTCTGAAAAACTAAATATAATCTTACTGCTTCTCTAGTAATTAAGGGGTAAGTAGCAGCTAGGCGCTGCTAATCAAATGCACTTGATAAATTGATCATTAGCAAGTGTCAGCACATTTATAAAAGCAGAAGTTCGGGCAATTTGATTGAAGTATACACAATGCAAGTGTGCTGCACGGTGTTAACACTGTCGTTATCTGAGAAGATAACAGCAAATTTACCTCAAGTTCAGTACAATTCTCAGAAAAAGCTGCAAATTAACTCAGACTCTACAGGCCTCAGTTAGCATGTTAAATGTTAAAATTCATAAAATTACAATTAGAAAAAGACAGAACAGGCACAAGTTTTTTGAATGATGGACATAAAAAAGCTTAATTTCTTCATATTTGTTACCAATGACATGGCGCTAGAGAGGTGATGATTTCAGCTTGCTTTGCAGCCATAGGACCTGGGCTCCTTGCAGCTGTTAAGTTGACATGAATTCTTCTGTATACTAAAGTATTATGTAAATGTGAGACCAATTGTTATCTGTCTAGAGTCAGACAATACTATATTATTGCAGGGTTTTTACCTACCAAAGTTAACTGCCTCAAGCCAACTGTAGTTGTGATCTGGTGCTATATAAATAACACTGAATTGAATTAAACTGAAATGTTAACGCTAACATTTGGCTAAAACCCAAACTGGGCCAAACTAAGTGAAGTAACAGTACAATGCTCAAAGTCTCAACGTCCTGACCTCAATCCTATTGAAGTGGTAGGACCTTAGCTCTTGTCAAAAGTCATTTTAATGTGGGAAAGGGTTAAGAGAGACCGATGAAGTCATAAAGAAAATAATGACTTCAGGTTAATGCTGCTCAATAGAGTTTTACATGGTATTGAATCGTGAGATGTACTTTTGAGTCCCGTGAAATGTTTCTTTAACATGACATGTTCAGTTAAATGATTTCACAGTGTGTCTTTTGTCCTGTTTCCTTCTGCTCTATTATGTTTCCCCTCACAACCAACCGCCATGGTTCTGCCTAAGGTTTCTTCCTGTTAAAAGGGAGTTTTTCTTTCCCATTGTTGCCAATCGCTTGCTCATAGGAGGTCATCAGATTTTACGGGGTTTTCCCTCTATTATTGTAGAATCCTTACCTTACAGTATAAAGCACCTTAGAGCGACTGTTGTTGTTGGAACTATATAAATAGAACTGATTTAATTAATTTAACTTAAATCCTATCAATGTCAAAAAATTAATTGGCATGCACTAAGCTATATTTTTCTTGATTAACCAATTTGGTTTTTATCATTTTGTCATACATAATCATATGTCCAGCCTGAATAGAAGACACGTCTTGTAATCGGAAGGTTGCCAGCTCGAGCCCCGGCTCCGACAGTCTCGGTTGTTGTGTCCTTGGGCAAGACACTTCACCCGGTGGCGCCAGTGTCCGGCAGCCTCGCCTCTGTCAGTGCGCCCCAGGGCAGCTGTGGCTACAATGTAGCTTGCCATCACCAGTGTGTGAATGTGTGTGTGAATGGGTGGATGACTGTAATGTCATCGCTTTGGGGTCCTTAGGGACTAGTAAAGCGCTATATAAATACAGACCATTTACCATTTACCAATATAACTTCTTTGCTAAGATTTAGAAACAAAGACAGCCAACTTATAACCACTAAAACTATAAACAATTTCAATGTGTCAAAAATGGGGCACCAAAGCAATTCTAGATTTTTAACTGACATTTCATTAAGGCTAAATATTCATAGCTATGAAAATAAAGAAGAAACTCCTCTGTTTCTCATAATTCACACAGCTGGTATATTGATAACAGTACTACCATTTCTATTTCCTTTGAAGAAGGGATCTCTTCCAGCATCTTTTTTCTGAGCTCCATGGATCAAGTATTTCTACACATAACACACACACACACTTCTGCTGGTCTGTTGCAATACTGTATGTTGCAGGTCCATGGGTACCAACAGTGAATTCAACACACTCGAGTGAAGAAATTCACAACACCTAACCACTAGACAATAAAGGGAATGAAGAAATAAAAGGTCCGATTCATCAAAATCACCAAAGACTCTACCACCCAGTAAATTAAACAATATTTCATAATCACTCTGACAATGAGACAAGAGACAGCAATTTGGGCTGAGAGCTTCTTCGCAGTGGAGGAGCACACACAAATACACACACACATACGCACATAATTATCAGAGCGGACATGCTCTAGAGGCCCCAGACACTCCCCTCGTACCTGCCCAATCAACTGTCCAACAACAGACACCCACCCAGCCTTCATTTATCTTGTCTGTGAGCGTATGTGTGTGTATCAAGCTAATTACCACCATGAACCATCCCACACAGAGACCTAACCCAGACATTGTGGCGCTGTCCAGGGACATGGGAGGTGGGTAATTAGCCTTCCATTATTACAACACACACACACACAGACACACACTGAAACAGACACACACTGAACAGTGAATGGAGAGGTAGTAGGAGGGTTGGGAGGTTGTGTTTTAGGACTTGTTTTGGTTCTAAGGACACTGTAGGAGGTCAAAGTCGAGAATCTGTAAACTGGTGAACAGCTGGGCTGTGGAATGGAGTTTAAGTTATAAGACCTGCCCACTCAACCCCCCTAACATCACGTTGAAAGGAGAAATATTGCACATTTTTTTAAAAGCCGATATTCAATGTGTTTGTCTGTTCTTGTATATTTTTTATTACATCCTTTAAAAATGAATTCATCATCAAAATTCATGTACATCATTGTGAAATTAAGAAAAGTTTAAAAGACTTTAAGACAGTTACATCAAATATCAAGATGGCAAAATGTATTTAATTATTAGATTCTTGATTTAGATTACAAATATCTCACACTGTGAGCACGTTAACCTCAGCGAGTCTCCACACTAAAATCTTTTCTAGTCATTTAAAGGCAAAAAAAGAAAAAAAAAAGATGTAAAAGTCAATATATTATTAAATCAGCAGTGTGCATACTCCATAATTTTCTCCTTGTCACATACTGTTAGTTTTGGATTGGTTGGAGCAATAATTGTGTTTATACTATAATTGTCATAATTGTGTCCAATTACATGGTTATTGTTCTTCTGTCTGAATGGAGAGTAGATAGAGGAGGATGCAGAAAATGAGACATTAGTCATCTGCAACAGCCAACAACAACACGTACAGAACTCTGCTCTCCAAGAAAAATCCACTTTGCCAAAGCTAACGCCACCTGGGGGCCATGCACGGAGCACAGGGAAAAGGTGCAGGTGGGCTGAAGGTGTAAAAACTCTCTTAATTTCAAGCTGGCCCAAAAAATACTCCATTCCAGCGCTGGTCCAGCTGTTGTCTGGGGGTGTATAATTGCGTCAAAACCTTCTATTCCCCTCCAAGAGTGCCCCTCTAAAGCAGTTAGACACCCCCCCTCCCCCAAATGGTCCTGGGCATCATCATTTTCCAGCAACCATCCATCTTCGGCCTGCAATTAATTCTCTTCATTTCCAAGCACAGGCCATAAATCCTGGCACACTTAATTAATTTCACGGCCAACGCGGGGCTCCCGTAAAGCGGGGATTGTTCTCGCAAAAGCCCATATTAATTATGCTATTTTACAGCCATCTCATTGAAGGCTGTGTTTCATCTTTCATAATTACATTTTCAACAACAACAGGGGCAACAAAAGGAGTCTAATTATGGATTTGGCGACACACTCCCTTGTAATAAGTCAATGTTAGCATCAAGCTCACATCGCGGTGCTAAGGCGCTGCGACTTATGGCGTAGAGTAGGTCTGTAGAATCACTGCGAGCCTCCATGTTTTATTATGGCTAGAGTAACAATGATTTTAGCTGAGAGGACGATCATAACACAGAGCATATTGAAAGTATTTGGAGGCCTGCTGGCGTAAATCGTGTAGATGAAGTTAGAGGAGATTACTGTCATATTGAGGCTCTGCTGATCATTACTCTTGTGACATTACTCTTGGTCTCTGCAATGGAGCTCGTCAGCTGCTCTCCTGATGTTCATGCAACACACAAGTGATTCTCATGTGTCTAAAAGGTGTTTATGGGCCACAAAGAAATGCCACATATTGGTCAGATTAAAAGGCTAAAAATACACTGGCAGCGCCATTTGTTTATAAGATTGTGTTCGCTTATTTAAACAGCGTGACACCGGAAGAAAAATCAACAGTGTGATTTTCATCCACAGGCCTTGCCTCACGCTCCCTGCTGTTGCACTTTTCCTCTGGTCTGTGCTACAGGTCACCACCCAGTCGGGATGGGTGATGGCGCTTGTGTTAACAGCCACCCACGCACTTCGTTCAGCCTTCCACCCACACGCTGCTGTAGCTGAGCAGTAATAATATACTCAAACACATTCCCTTAACACAAGACCTGCCATAAGTACGCCGTGATGCATGGGCTGTCACGGCTGCCTGGTTGGTGGTGAAGGTAAAGCTGCACTTGTTAAGTCAAGATGATAGGGCATCACCTCTGACAGGCTTTTATTCTTCACCATTAAGCAGCTGAAACTACTTATCAGTTTATCCTCTAGCAGAACAATAAAAAACTGCTAATATTATAATCATTTACGGTATAAAAAAATCATAATCATTCAATTGTATTCAGCTTCTCCTACATCAAGATTTAGCTTTTAGACAACTGGTCAGACAAAACAAGCAATTTAAAGGCACCACACTAAAGGACAGGCTTATCATCTATCATGTCTTTATTAAATCTTTAGTTAGGTGCCACTGATGCAGGTTTTTAATCTAAGTCAGGGCAGATTTGGGAGAAAAAAGTGAAAGTAAACAGATTTTTTTCCATAAATAAAAATAATCATTTATTTAAGGGCCAACATGACACCCAATTCTTATTAAACATGTAGTGGCACCTTGTTCAGTCCACTTCACATTTTCTAGAAATAAAAAAAAAAAGAAACAAAAAGTCACACAGATCATTGTTTAGATGTTGAGGACCACACTGTTTGTCTGCGCGTTTATCAAAAAAAAAAAGACAAAAACACTGAATTTGTGATAGGGACGCTGGTAATAATGGCTGCCCGGCTGACCTGAGAGTGCAGCTATGTCACCTCTGATCAGTGGTGTTACAGTCCACTGCCAGATAGTCCTTTCACTTCCTATTTGGCTCCTCACACTGAGAGTCTGTGTGCAGTGGCAAGAACCATAAGTCCTTTGACAGCGACCTTGAGAGAGAGTGTGTGCATGTGTGTGTGGGTGTGTGTGCGTGCGTGTGTTTGTGCTCATCCATGTGCAACAATTACCAGCATCGTTGCCTGTGTGTTTGTGTGTGTCTATGTGTGTGTGTGTGTGATATCCCCCTCACCCCCTTTCTTTTCCAAGGCCATTGGTGATCAGTGGAGGTTAAAAGTTACAAATCACCCCACCTCCCCCCTCCCTGCACTCCACCCCACCTCCTCCTCCTTCTCTAGTCTTCTCCACCTGTCCTCATGCTCACCCAGAAAAGGCCTCTTGGGGCCCTGAGGTCTCATTCATATTTGGAACCAGGGCTCCTGTTGACGGTCTGCAGCGGATGAGAGGCAGCGGAGGGCAATTACTCCTCTGCTTTAATTGGCATTATCATTTTAGCAGGCTGACAGAGATGGATCACCCAGAAGGATGCAGCGCAGAAAGGGAGAGGGTGTTGGCCTGTTGGACATGATAGGACAGAGGATAAGAGGAGAAGATAGTGTAGGTGGGGAACGAGCAGAAAATGAAGGGTAGAAGCAAGGAAATAAATCTGATGCCAACACCAGCTGAACTACTTGAACAAATAACCCCCATTACACTAGAAAGCTCTGTAAAGGAATTGTGTGGGCCAGTAGCTCTCTGTGTCTGTGTGAAGATGAGCTAGTCTTCGTAAATGTGTGTCTGATTTTATGCCCGTGTGTGTAGGGTGAAAGAGCACGGGAGGGGGGAGGAGGTGTATTAGTGTAACCCAGCGTGAAGCCTGGCTCGGGCCTAACGAGCAGCATAGCTATGGCTTCATAACTCAGCTCCTGTAAAGCTGTCAGTGGAATTAAGAGGCACCCATTATAGGTGCCCATATGAGTGCCTCAATGCAAAATACCAGTCTTCTCCCTGAGGAGCCAGCGGCAGCATATAATTTTAGATACTTAGTGAATCATCTTCAAAGACACAGTCGAGCTTTATCTGCTCCGTGGTTACAGTTTCTGCATTAAGTACACATTTTTATGCAGTTTCATTTGAGCTTTTCCAACCTTGTCTTTGCTGGGGGTTTTTTTCTTTCATAACAAATTTGCAGGTCTGTCATCTCAGAATATCCCAAGACCCCCACAATCCCCAGAGACTGAACCAGACAACATGCCACAGAAACACAGTGATGGATCGATGAAAAATTATTATGAAGCTGTCCAACCTGAATTATTGTTCTGTCTGTTGATAATCCCTTATGTGTCTCTTCTGGCATCCAACAAAATCTGTCAGTCTGACTGAAAAAAAATAAAAACAAGGGACGGTTCATGGGAGATGATGAAGTGAGTGGAACGGAGGATGTGGGCCCCTCACTTCCCGCCTCTTTTAGGGAAGGAATATACTTGAAGGGAATGATGCTGCTCTCTCTCTTTCTTGCTCTCTTTCTCTCTCTCTACCCCAATATGAAAAATGAAAACTATAAGGGAGACAATAATAAAAATAGCAGTATGAGTGGACAGGCCAGAGCAGTCCATTACTCACAGCTACTTTGGGCTGCGTGGTAAAAATGTGCTGCTCACTGCAAAAGCATGCATCACCGCCGGCCCAAAACAAATGGGCTGTCTCCAACGTATTTACCTCCAATTGTTCAAGCATTTGTAGGGAGAGCTACGGCCTGTCCAGACAACTCAGGCCTGTCCGACTGCAGGACAACAGAGTGGGTTATTGGGAGATATGATGAGAGTGCCATGCAGGAAATGTATATAAAAGATCAGCATCTGGGAGAATCATAAAAAAAAAAATATGGGAACTTTAGATAGTTAAACCAAATAAACGTGTTAGTCTTTTTTTTGCTAAGATCCATTAATATTTGTAAGTCATTTATTTCAGCCAAAATATGAAACTTTTTCTTCTGCTAGGTCTACCGTTAGTGTACACAGATCTTGGTTATCAAAATCTTGTGATTGAAAGGAGGGAACGATGCAAATGCGTTCGTAGCTGGAAAAAGCTTAGGCCTAATCCAGATCTACAAGTGGTTATTAACTCTTCCAACTAAAACATGTAAAACAGCAAATGTGTCCTTCAGTCAATGGGAATTAGGGGGAAAGAGAATGACAGTGAACATGTTTTGAAATCTGTCAACATGATGATATTACTTCCTATATATATTATCCTAAACAGTGAGATTATTGACCTGGAAAGACAAGCAGATCCTCCTCAGAGTTGTTATTATTTTGTCTTTTTATCATTACAGAGGAGTATTGGTCTCATGGCTACAGATCTGTTTGTTTTCTCTCTGAAGCCACTGATGATTTTGGAAAGGGTGACGAGAAAAAAAAAAGGGGGGGGGGGGGGGGGACGCGT
>VUQR01036036.1:12703-23677 GCA_015108515.1 Hemichromis elongatus
CAAACAACACACACCCCCCCCCCCCCACACACACACACACACACACACACCATGTGCATACTTACTACTACACACACTCATGCATATATGCTACAAACAGCAAACGTACTCAAGCACTGCAAACCACAAACACACCTTATCTGATAGCAAATGTATGAGCACACACAATACAAACACTTTTTCTTTTTTTCTTTTGTTTCATTTTTTTTTGTTGTTTACAGCACTATTCTCACTGTGAGTTTTGAATCAGATCGTTTAGCGATATTGCCATTTTACCATTCTGCATAGGTCCACAGTCTCTTCATGATGGGGCTGTAATTGCTCCCATATATTCAACAAAGTGAGGGCTCGTTCTCCACCTGAGGGAGAGACAGAATAAGCAACCAGGTAAGATGCATCTTGGGAAGATTAGTTATGAATTCAAAAGAATTAAGATTATAAATATTCCTAATAAACTAGGCCAGAAACTAGCTTAATAAATGCATCTACTTCATAAGAGGTTCTCTAAAATAAAGTTTAGCATTGTAGCAGCCTGCTTGTAGCAGCCAGCTGATTCTAAAGTGGCAGCTTGGTGCTTATTATTAATTATGCCTATTAAAGTGAATCTCCACCAGCACAGCCAGCCTTAAGTACCAGAGTAAAGGTTCACTGGCTTCGTAGGGAACTCCCAATGCTCAAAATCAGGGGGAATTCTGCACCTTTACAACTCTAGAGTCCAGTATCTGCTGCTACTGATTTACATCAGAAGTCTCAAAATGCAGGTAAAAACTTACACTGTAAATTAGCAGCAACTTTTTTCCCATCCTTGCCTTTGATCTTCTAAAAACAAGCAGCTATTGTGGCTGACAGCTTCCCTTAAAAAGAGAAAATGAGACAGAGAAAAAAGGGAGAAAGCAATGACAATGAAAGATTAAGAGAAATGAAGAGGTAAGGAACAAAGAGCACAAACAAAGAATATAAGGCTCAAATGAAAACTATCCCCCCGCCCCCCCCGCAAAAGGGAACCCAATGCTTCAGTCTCTTAATAAAGGGGGTTGGGGGGGGTGGATATGGTGAAATGTCAGGCACTCTGCGTACAAATGAATAACCTGGGGATATGTGTATGTGAATGCGAGAGTGTGTCTATGTGTGTTCGTGTGCGTGTGTGTCTGTGCAGAAAGGTGGAGGATGTTAGGGGTTCCTCGGCCCTGGGTCTCTCCCTATCTCTGTGAGTAATGATTCAGACTGCCAGTGTGATGGTGTAGTCCCATCTATAACCATTTCCACACAACGGCACATATAAAACAAACACACATACACACGCATGCACGCAGGCGCACAAAAAAGAACATTAGTCAGATAGGAAACGGGGCAGGTGGACGGACACGGCAGCAGGCTGGGTTCATCCATTCAGTCCTGAAACAGACATGCGGTAAACACACAGGGAGAGTTTTAGGTGAAAGCAGACACTGACCCACCAGCAGCCACACTGACAGCTTCACTAGGCTAACGGAAGAATATTATATTACATTTTCACATATACACTACATGCACACACGGTTTCTTTAACTGCTGAACCAACACATCCTGATAAGAACCTATAAACAGCTGAGCTGATTAGGAACTATCTACATGAATTTGTTTGTACTTTAATGTAAAAATAAAAGTGTAATGCTGAGAGCCTAAATATCATCTTTTAATATCTGGTCAGCACACACAAAAAAAAAAGTTAGACGTCAGTGTGGAGATCCTCTGCGAACATGTCTCCACTCTACGTGATTATGGAGAACAGCCACAGTCATTTCTTTTAACCTAATGATATATTCTGAAGCACAGCTCCAATTTTTTGTTTCCCCAGACAGTCTTTTCTTGCTCAGATTCAAAGGAAGCATACTGTATAGGGGAAGTTTGTTTTTACTAATTCAGACAACCAAAGCCTGAACTCGATTGCATTTTGACGGAGAGGTAGGTGTAAGATATGAATGGCAAAATGCACATTTTATCATTTGTATCTAAAATCGAATGCATTAAGACTGGATCTCCCATCTTAGCCAGGACAGAAACATATAATGTTTCAGTTTATAGAAAGCACAATCTTATTTAGAAGCTGCTGAATATGAAAATAAAGAAAAGAAATGTATCCTTTTTTAGCATCCGATTAGATAAACATGTTAGTGTGGGATGTCTTTCTGCAAACAGTTCAGCCAGTAAATAAAACAACCATTACATTACGTGATGGAAGCGAGCGTGGCTGTCCTGCGGGTTTAGAGTAGGTCGGGGTGTGGTCCAGTGGTCAGGGAAATGGCCGGATGACCTGAAGTGTGCTGAGTCATGTCCCAGGTGAGGGATAGAGCTGCCTCCACTGGGCTCCGGGACGTGCACTTAACCTGCAGTAATTACTGGAAACAACACTGAGAACATGGCAACATGGAAGTCGTGGAAGTGGCTCTAAGATTTCAAATTACTCGGAGCCTCTGAGGAATGCTGCGGGGAGACCTAGCAGGACTGTAACGTGGATACTTGGGCTGGTTTTCTTAACATGCCTGGGCTATATCAGACAAGAGTTCATGACTCTCAAACAAAGAACAATAAGATGCTTTTTTCAAAATGCATTTTTAGGCATAAAATCTCTAAATCAAAGCCATTTATAACATACATTTGTGACTTCAATTAGCAGTGATCACAACTGTATGAATAGTGGCCTCGAAAACTAAACACACAAAAATGATCAACGCTGATTGGAACAGCAGTAAAAAGGAGGAGGAGATGACTGCATCAGAAAACAAAAAGTAAAACAGATATGGATGGGGATAAAGGAGAGTAGAAGAAGAAGTAGGTAGAAGAAATAATAGCAGAACGAGTGGGGAAAAAGAGGAAAAGTGGCAGAGAGACAGAAAAAGAGAGGGACCCTGTGAATGAGACCCAAATGGCTGCTAAAAATCATTAATCTTGTGAGGATCTGTGTCAGCGAACGGCGGCGACACAAAGAGCACTCGGAGCAGCAAGGAGAGCAGCTCAGTGACCCGAGCCCAATTGGCTGAGAAAGGCCCACCAGGCTTTAATAGACTTTTGCTGATCCGACACTTGTTTGCTGGGAGCCACAAAGAGGCGATTGCAGGGGCTGACGGGGGCCTGCAGGCCCGGGGGCTCCCCTTCTGGTCCATGATAAATGACCCAGGGTGGGCAGGGCCAGGGCCAGGGCCAGAGGAGAGGGGTGAGAGAGCTGAGAGGTAAGGAGGTCACCCGGCCAGGGAGGGTGGACAGAGAAGGAGAGAAGAAGACTAAAAGGGTATAAGAAGGAGTATAAAGTATAGGTGTTTGATAAGAGCAGCGTCTTTCAATCCGTGGAGGATGACAACATGTCTGAAGACAGGGACAGTGCTGTGTAAGAACATCCTGATGGGAGTTGAGCGAGAAAAAATAATAGATGAATGGTTGGGTTAGAGGAGGAGTCTGTGGCACTGAGAAAAATAAAAACGCTAGTTCGGCTCTAATCCCTAGAAAATGCCTGGTGTGGCGCCCACCCACCTCCAGATCAATCATGCCCACACACTCCAGCATGGCCAAAACAATATGACCTGGGGTCTGGTAGCTCCTGTGTGCAGCTTTTTTCATGTGCAGATAATCAGAGCAAACTAAGTCTGCTCATAAACATTTATGCTTTACACACTTGACAGGAAGATAAAGTCTTCTAAGATATTATAAGGAGATGTTTGAGGGCTATTAAATCCCTCTCTTTACTCTTAGCTTAATAACATGCTGGTGTTGTGTATAGTCTCTGCTACGTGATGCATAATTTCCAGAATATATGAAGTGGAGGTTTAATGTAAGCCAGTGATACGCTCTGACAGCTCCATATGCAGACAATTAGAAAAGGCCAAATAAACCAGTGGATATTCCTCAGCACTGATATGTTAAAGTGTGACATTCAGGAACAACACAAAAGTTTTTAAAAAGAAGCTATTTGTGTAAACTAGAAGCATACATCAATTAATTCTAAGAAAAATATTTAACTTTTTACTCAGAATTATTGTAATTATGTTTTCAGTACATGAGGGTATCTTTAGAATTACAGTAGCCAGTTATTGGCTAAGAAAATACTGATGTAAATTGCAGTTATGACCTGAGAATATGGTCTTTAATTATGTCCTGCCTGCACTATGATATTCGGTTCTTGTGGTGTCGCCTACATTCTTTGGTCACACAGCCACCAGTTTATGACAAAACCCAATATCATGCATACGCCTCAGCAATAAGCCAACTGGAAGGAAGCCAAACTATTGTACATAGCATTGCAATTTACATTAATGAAATGACCACAGCAAAAGGCAGATTTATTATTCTTTTTCTTCTGGGATTAAGCCAGTACAGTGCATACTGACATTTATTTGTTGTTATATTTACTACATGTCAATCAGAGACATCTAATCTCAGAAAAGGCCTACAATTATGTCTTGGCCTCCCCATCATATTTTTATATCCTCTCTGTTGCTCTGCCATATCCAAAAAAGCAAAGCAAATAACTTCAGTTTTGAAGTTGGAGCTGTCTGCTTGGGGTTAGTGCCAAAAAGAGACTTGCATGTCACTGATGATACACATCAAACTATTAGCAATGAGTAAATGCGCCACCAGAGGCGCCCTGTCACAAGAAATAAACCCTAATTTCCCTCGCAAACACAACTACCCTTTTAACGTGTAAATAGGGGGAGTGTAAGCGCTGTGATACTGCTGCCGAAGAATTAGAATCGTGAAACGTGGATTTACGCACGAGGAAGACGGTACACAAGGTGGACTTTTAAAGACAACATTTTATGTCCACCGTAAAATCGATACTTTTTCATATTAATGAGACTGCATGAATTTGCACTTATCTCACCTCTTGCCGTTTCCCCGAAAGTCTCTTCAGTCAATTATCTCTGATGGTAATGTTACTCTTCTTCAGAGGCTGGCCTCTGCCTGTTTACATAGACGACACGTCTTAATAATACATGTTTTCAGGGAGATAATCGATCAGTCTGGAGTAAACAAGAATGCCTGAGTAACTCTCACCTTGTAAACGGAAGATGTAGATTACTGATGCAAAAGGAAGACTGAGTGTATAATCAAACCTAAATTTGTAATTTTTTTGCTGGCGTTATTACTATTTTACGCAAAAACCCATCACGTTAATGATGGGAACACCTGTTTATATTGCGATTCCGCATTATGAACTTTTGGTAATAAAGTGCATTTCAAATGCTTCAGCTATATAATGTTGATAATTAATCATGAATAACTTAATTCGTTACACAAAAGCAAACATGCATTCTAGTCAAACTCACAGCGACTCTTTTTCCTGATATTCTTTCTGCAAAGCTACAAAAATACAACTTAAATTATGGAAATGCAGGGTGATTGTTGCATTGGCAAAGCTACAAAGTTTGCTTTAGATTTGCGTATATTACATTTCAAAGAAAACATTTTAAATCGGTTACTGCGCAATGAAAGCGTGTTTCAGAGGCTGGAGCCGGGTCTGCACGTCTGCTCTGCGTGTCTCTTTTCTCCCTCCTGCATCAAAACGCATCAAAGCAGCACTTCCGAAAACACCGTCTCCCCATCTCCATCCCTCACCCTCCCCGTTGCGGGCCTTCGAGCTCGGCTACCTTCCTTATTGTTCTGTAACACTTCCCGCAACTTTTAAAGAGACCGTTAAAGTTTATGCGCGCCAGATAGCAAAAATATGTTCAAATAAAACCAAATGTTTACCTTTGAGTTAAACAGAGAAGCTGATTCTGATTCTAAAAGAAAGTAGAAAAATGTGTTCCTTATAATCACTCTGTCTTTCCATACAGATCGAGTTTGAGTTAAGATCCAACGGGTTTTGGCAGCGCAGCCTGACCACCGGAGCGCAGATGCGCATGCATGGATAGGTCCTGAAGTAGAATATAAATCCATATTTGTGAGGCGAATCCTGCATCTTCCTGTGGACAGACCACGGGCCTCCTGTGTGAAACCAGCGGGCCCGTTGCAGGTGTGAGATGTGAGCTGTGGGAAGCTGTGCAGCCTCTGCAGCCTCCATGCGTCAACTGTTAAATGTAACATTTTAAAGGTGATTTTATTTCTGTTATTCATTCCTAAAATCCGTAGGATGGGACTCTCATTAGGGGAGAATAAGCAAGCATCAACACTTTTTTTCGCTGTCCATAAGCACACGGATCACTTAATAGATCATTAACCACCGATATGCTGCTGACATGGACGCTTTTTACATCTCGTCTCTCCATTACAGCCCGTTATTACCGAAGGGGGGAAAGCCGCCGCCAGGCCTGCCTGGATCTATTAGACGGTGGACTCGGGGTATATTAGAGAGCATTACAACCTAATGGGGCTGCCGCCGGGTCGGCCTCGCCGGGAAGAAGTTTTAAGTCGGCTGTGCTCGGCACGGCACGACTCGCTCAGGGCGCTGTTCAGGTTGGAGCTGAGGATTTAGAAGCTCGCCTGCAGGTGCTGGGAATTGTAACTGGAATACTACCTGTATGTTTTTATATCTTGTTCTCGGAAAAGGGAATGCCTAGAATTTGAAGTTGACTGCAGCAGTGTGTGGTTATGAGGCGCGTTGAGCCTGAAAATAAAAAGTGGGCAGCGTGTGAGTTGGCTTGAGATGTTATAAAGATTCCGGATAATTGTCCATTATCGCTCGATAAAAGCTAAAATAAGGAATAAACAGGATCCAGAGTCGCTGTAAAGTGCATTTTTCTTGGATCAATACATTCCGTTATTAGAATGTACCCTTTGTCCAAAATAACAAATACATATGCCTGTTATAACTGATAATAATAATAATAATAATAATAATAATAATAATAATAATAATAATAATAATAATAATAATAATAATAATTTGCCTGTTTGGGTTAAAAATTTCTCTTTTATCATCAATTCTTCAGGGGACTATAGCAATGGAAGTTTTAGCCTTAAGTCCAAGACTATTTTCAAAAACATAATAAAACAAACATAAACTACATCACATCGTGTTATTATGGGTTGTTAAATATGAGGGGGATTTATGACAGAAGTTTGATTCAGAGTTCATCTATTGACACACTGCTGCAGCTCAAAACTGATTAAGAATTTAAACTAAACAAATAAGCCCTTCATTATCGGATCTCATCTTTGGCAGCCTCCTCTTACATTCAGCCTGATCAATACGCTTTGGTCGCGGCTGTGCTCAACCGTGGATATGAGGTGGAAACGAAATGATAATCCAATCGATCCCACAAACGGACTCATTTACAAGCTGTTTCTTTTTGCAGGGAGGCGAGACACCCCCCCCCCCCCCCCCCCCCCCCCCCCTCTCTCTCTCTTTCGGTTTTTAGCAAACAATTAAAATAAATATCTGATCAATGACGCTTGCATACATCTAGGGAAGATCTGACCCTATTTTGGCCAAACAACCTGTTAGGAAGTGCGAGTGTTAAAAATACACGCGTGACAGCGAGCTTGTCGGAGACTCGCGTGACAGAAATGAAATGTTGTCAGTCATAATTGCAGGATGTGACCTTTGAAAGGAGCAATTAGCGCGGAGATGACGATCCAAACGCAAATTAAAGGGAAATCTATAGCAGAAGCGTCATCCACAGCCTCGTCGGTTCGTGCGTTGCCCACGCAGGGGCAGCCTTGAGCCTGTTTTCTGGCGAATCCCCTGTTTTGATATTGCCCGATATAAGACAAACGGTGCGAGCCAAACGCACCCTGATGTGCGAGTAATCGAGTCTGAACAAAATCAACTTTGCTTTTACCAAACAGAAAGATATTTAATCCATAAATATAATTATTTAAAATACTGCAGTGGTATTTGGTACAATACAGTACAAAAAATCCATAAGGTTAAAATTTTTAAGTGCACCAGTATTGTCACTAGTGAGAAGCAGATCTACATGTAAACTGTGACACTTTATTGTCGTTCTTCGCCATAATAAACATTAAAATTACGTCTTTGTAGCTGTAGCATTAATATATTTATTATACAGTAAATCGCCTGTGTGTGTAGTTGTATGTGACAAAAACAGTAACGATTTAACTTGTAATGTCGTTTAGAAGCTCATAACTTTGTTCTAACCTTGTGTTATCACCATGCTGTGTAATAAAGGCTTGTATGTGACTGGTTATCTTTTGAGTTTTTGAAAGTTATAGACATTGATCAAATAAGCATAAACAAGACAACATAAGAAAATGATTGTTCTTGATCTCATTTTCAAGACAAATGAAGTTGTGTACAGGAGCAGTGCCTTACTGTGATAAGTCCAATTTGTATTGTGCATCTAGAAACATCTGAAACAACAATTAGGACTACCTCAGAAATCTGCCTTAAATCCAACATTTGGTGTCATTCTAAGAGAGCGTTGGGCCATAAAGGGGCAACTCTTCCACGTTCGTTTTATTAGAGACAGGTAATTGTGACAAGACTGAAGAAGAGGAGCAGCGACTCACATCGAAGGCATTTCACTATGCCACTTTCCTCCGTTCTTCTGGTTTTAGGGAAGTCGGTCAGCTGACTGTAGCTGTCAAGACTGAATCGAGCGCCCTCCTCTCCTCTGTCCCTCTCCTCCTTCTCTTCCTCTGTTTGAGCGCAGAGTTCCGCTCTCATTGGAGAACCGAGTGCTACCGAGCTCGACGTCACCAGGGGATATAAGTATAAAGCGCCAGGCTGGCTTCAAGCGCAGTCTGCTGGATACCAGAGAGTGGAAAGAGTGAGAGAGGCGAGCCTTTAAATCTCTGCGGTGCAGAGCTGGAAAAGCTGCTTCTCAGCGAAAATCAGACGCCCTATTTACACCGCTTACTCGCTCCTTTTATTTTCCTGGGGAAAAAAGGGACTTACAACCAAGAGATTGCAACGAGGACTGGTGCCCGTCTCAGCGAATTAACGTGGTATTTCTTTTATTATTATTATTTATGTTTTTTTTTTCTTGTAAATGCACTTCTGCTGAAGGGACTCCGGTTTTACTTTTGCATTGAGACGCACCGCTTTCTACCTCCCGCCTGGTCTCTCTCACAGATTATCCAAGCAGAAGTAGGCTATATGACGCAAACCGTGTGCAGAGCATTAGTCTGAAAGTTTTCCTCCACGACTTTTTTTTTTTCTTTTTTTCCCTTTTTTTCCACCAACCACACGCTGTTTCATGCTACAGCAAGTCAGTGCACAGCGGTGGAGGAGCCAAAAGAACTATTGCATGAAACAAGAAAGGAGAGAAGAGACGCTGATTAATAAGTCAGTTTTTGCGACGCTCGCCAACACTTTTGCATATCTGCAAAAGAGTCGCGACAACAACATGAGCACAGAGCTGAGCATGGGGCCGGAGCTGCCCAGCAGCCCTCTGGCTCTGGAATATGTGAACGATTTTGACCTGATGAAGTTTGACGTGAAGAAGGAAGGCCTGGCCGGGCTGGATCGCAACGGGGTGCGCCAGTGTAACCGTCTCCAACCCCAAGGCTCTGTGTCTTCCACCCCTATCAGTACACCCTGCAGCTCGGTGCCCTCCTCACCCAGCTTCAGCCCCACAGAGCAGAAAAACCACCTGGAGGAGCTGTACTGGATGCCGAACAACGGGTACCACCAGCAGATAGACCCGCAGACGCTCAGCCTGACCCCGGAGGACGCAGTGGAGGCCCTGATTGGAGCGACAGCTCACGGCCACCCTCCGCCTCCGCACGTCCAACAGCAGCTGCAGCAGCAAGGCGCTTTCGAGGGCTACAGGGGCCCGCATCACCACCACAGCCACCACGGCCACAGCCAGCAGCATCATCACCCCTATGCGGGGGGCATCCCGCACCACGCCGAGGAACTTTCCGGGCACCCGGGCGGACACAGTCACCCACATAGCCAGCATCATCATCACCACAGCCAAGACCCCGACAGCCCATCTCCGGTGTCCCCAGAGTCCCACCAGCCGCTGCACCATCACCGCCACCATCATCACCACCATCCGCACGGCCACCTGAGCCAGTCAGCGGCGCACCACAGCTCTGGGGGCGGGCTCAACGTGGAGGACCGTTTCTCCGACGAGCAGCTCGTATCCATGTCGGTGAGGGAGCTCAACAGACACCTACGGGGCTTCAGCAAGGACGAGGTGATCCGTCTCAAGCAGAAGAGGAGGACCCTGAAGAACCGGGGTTACGCTCAGTCCTGCCGGTTCAAGCGGGTGCAGCAGAAGCACGTGCTGGAGAACGAGAAGACACAACTGATGAACCAAGTGGAGCAGCTGAAGGCGGAGATCAGCCGGCTGGCGAGGGAGAGGGACGCCTACAAACTCAAGTGTGAGAAACTGACGGGGTCGGGGGCCAATAATGGGTTCCGCGAGGCTGGCTCAACCAGTGACAACCCTTCATCACCAGAGTTTTTCATGTGAGTTTTCATAGCCTTTTTCTTGTGAACCCCCCAACTTACTCAACAAACTACTCCCGACCCTACTTCACCTCTCCCGACACCTTTACTTTCTGACTGACTTTGCTGATGAGCAAACGCTAATAATCCACACGTCCCATACTGTTTGATTATACTAATAACGGTAACAATTATATTCATATTAGACGAATAATCCATCAGATAGTATTCTCATATATAATCATCTCACCATCCACGTGTCAACTGAGATACAAAGAGCAATGTAGAGTGTCCGATCAGTCGCAGCGTCTTTGTAGATTAGTTGCTTGTAGTGAAGAGACTTTTGTTTTCCTTCTTCAAAGAAAAGGAGCGGCTGATGAACTTTTTTTGTTTGTTCGTTTGTCTCTCATTTGAGGCTCCAGCTTTTAAATCACCTGTAAGTAGTGTGGGACGGCGATAAGGCAGTTGTATTTTTGCTGACATTCTTATGAACCAACAAGTAGGCCCGATCTCACAGCCCGCAACTCACGAGACTCACATTTGACAAGTGGGCCCGAAATCCGAAGAAAAAAAAAACAAATCTAAAAAAAAAAAAAAAAAAAAAAAACCCAAAAAAAAAAAAAAAGGAAACCCTC
>VUQR01036036.1:39766-80413 GCA_015108515.1 Hemichromis elongatus
CGACACACACACACACACACACACACACACACACACACACACACACACACACACACACACACACACACACACACACACACACACACACACACACTTCTCGCCTTCATCTTGCCCACAATTTTAATCTGTAACTCTTTCTTCTTCTCTCCTTTTCTTTTTTTATATTCGCTCAGGATTTCTCACCTCATCTTCTGACTACTTCCCGTGTCTCCTCATGAGTAATCGTAAGTGACTATTACAGCTCATCCTCACTTGCTTCCTGTTTCCTGTGGCCCTTGAGCAGCATTTCCTGTCTCCTGTCTGTCAGCTTACTGGAATGCCACCTTCCATCATTATGGAACATTGACACATCTATCAATGAAAAATCCAAGCGCATTTCTCTCTGGTGTTAAACTGTCGACAGCGTTGATTGTTCAAAAAGGAAAAAAAGAAAGGAGGTAGCAGGGAAAGAAAGAGAAGCGAGAAAAAAAGGGTGTGAGGAAAGGAATGAGTATACAACTAGTAAGGACATGTTTTATAAATATATGGAGCCAAGGTCGAATTTATCATTGACTTTATAGAAAACAATTAGGAAAAGTTTATTTCAGGAAGCCGAAGTGACATAACCAGTGACATAATACCATCAGTAGTATTACAGAATGAGATTTACAATGATTTCTCACTTCATCTACCAAATGTTAAGTTTTTTGATCACCAAATGGCAGTTACACAACACTAGTTACAGGGAGGGAGAGTGTTGCTCTAAGCCAGAGGAAGGGCGTGAGTGTAAAATAACACTAAAAACTAAACTAAAAGAAGAAATGAGATGGAGAGAAAGAGTAGGAGGAAAGTGGGAGATGGAGAGGGGGTACCCAGGCGGGTGTTCCAGAAACCTGTCAAGGTATTTCCTTCTCCAAACACAAACTTTGCGCGACTGCACAGTATAGACAAGTAGACACACACACATACATATAATCCAACGTTTTATGTTAAAAATACCCAACAGTGGTCAACGGCATAACTTTGATTTAAAGCATTCTTTGATTGGGTAGATCTCAGACCAACTCCCGATTTCCTGTGCGGCACTGTGTGTCGTCTACAGCTGTATGAACATCTACACACACACATACACCAGCTTAATGGGGCGTTCAGTACCCCCATGGACTCCATGCTTTGTGAGTCTTTTCTCCAGTCTCCATGTGATTCAGTATCTCGTTCCTTTAAACATCCCTGCTCCACATGCATTTTGGTCGATGTCTCGTCACTCCCAATTCTACCACACTTATGCCTGCATGCGTTCACATAAATATGTACACACCTACGCAAACACAGACACACACACTATGTCCCACTGCTCTCCTTCTACACCAGCTGTATTACGCCCAATCTGTTTACATAGCCTGCTGAACCTAGAAGAGAGAGAGTTGGATGGGCAGACCGTAGCTTTTTGTCTGAAGGGGCTTTCCTGTTCTCACAGGAAATGATACAGAAAAAAAAAGAGGGCGAAACCAGAACCAGGGGAGTGAAATGCAAGATGAAAATAAATGAGACAACAAAGTGAATTACTGAAGAATGAGACCAGGACAGTGAACAGCAGAAGAGCAACAGTAGCAAAGAAAAGGTCATGAACGCTCATGGGAACATCTGTCCTGCTGTTCAGATAAGCCAAAAGACAGCAAGCGCAGGACTCCAAACCTCCTCTCCTCCTCTTCCCACTGATGGGCAGATCACAGATTAGACTGTTATGCAAACCTGCAACAGCAGTGTTGCTTTTTGATTTTTGACTTTGCCACCTGTACTCGCTGACTCACAGGCTAAACCTCAATGTGGCTTGTGGTCTGTTCACGGCAAACACATCGCGGATTTCCACAGAGGATATCTAATTAACACGCAGCTTTAAAAGGATGCAGACGATTTACCTATAGTGTGTGTCTTTCTGTAAGAGACATGTGTGTGGGGACTCTGAGTTGATGTGTGTGGGATTGCTTGTGCCTTCTGGCCACGGACGGGGGTTAACACTGTGTCTATCTTGACCAGCTGTCTAGACCCGATGACTCCACGTGCATGTTTGATGATGGTGGTGATGGCTGAGGGGAGTAAACAGCCACCAATCACTAAATATTGATTTAAAGCTGCTAATTACTCCTCTGTATCTCCAGGTAAAGAAAGTAAGAAAAACAACCAAGGCATTCGAGCCCACTTGTTCTCTCTCATTTTGTTGAATTTGCCCCCTCTTATTCAGATTTTCCACAGTTTATGTTAGGCTAGCCTCTTATTTGTACTTTCCACCAAATAAATGACAAAAAAATGACACATAATTCAGTCATTATGTGGGATGAAACATGATGAAACACATGGATTAAATGTTGTCCAGTCATCTTTTCACATCTATTTCCTGCCGATGACAAGGGATCAAAGCACACTTTACAATGTTGCAACTGTCCCAGTGATTCCGCATTCATCTTGCACGCATATTAGATTAAAAATGCACAGTTTACTTGATGTATACAGGTTAAAATAATTTGACATAAGGTACAAAAATATGAATAGACACTAAAATAAAAGAGTTACATTTTATTTTATTACCCATGTATTTCTTGGGGGCTGGAGACTGTCCCAGCTAACATACAGCAAAAGGTGAGGTACCATCCAGACAGGTCACCAGTCCATCATCAATTAAGGTAATGAGGTTTTATATCAGCTGTGTGCTACAAAACATTTGCTTAGTTCGAATTGTGTATCTTAGATCCCAAATGAAGTGCAAAGTATCTGTATGAATCACATTGTTTTTCTCCTCTCAGAACAGTGAAATCCCTTCTTCCCACACTTTTCCAATGATGCATGTTGTGTGGGGGAAGCCCATCCAACAATTTTCTGCAACTTGTGAAAGCCAACAAACAACAGTTTTTCATGTGAAAGTAAGAAAATAAGGACACGTCTTTTTCAAGCGTTCTATTTAAATTCTCTGTAGATTATCTTTGTGAGCTACATTCAGCAGGAATTCCTTCAGAGTGGGAGACTGTCACAAAAAGCAATTTCATGTTTAATTCTTTCAAATTGAACTCTTTTTAAGAATATTACTGCTACCAGACAATGTACATATAACAAATAAACTAGGTTATTTTAAGCATTTCTTGATCATATGTATTTTGGTTCATGGTCCAATATAGTCACAACAGCATGTGTATAGATGTTTAAAGATGATGTCAGTTCAGACAGCATGGGATAAAGGTCCCTCACAAGTTTCAAAACTGCATCCAATTAAATATTTTTGACCACTCCACTTCTTCTCTCTGCCTCTACCTCTCTGTTCTGTCTGTAGTCATTTCCTTTGTGGTGTTGTGAAGGAGCTGTCCACCTCTTACTGGAAGGCACACCTCCTACTCCCATGTCCTCCCTCCTCCCACAGCCCCTTCTGCATTCCTTTATCTTTAACCATTCTATAACATTTTCTTCCCAACATCTGGCACTTTTTTTGTTGTCCTGCTTCTGGTCCCTGTATGTTTAGCAAAGGCAAAAGGCTCTGAGAAGCTTGTTTATGCCTGTGGTTGTTCTGTTCTTGAGCTCGCTGACTAACAAGAGTAAATGTACACAGCACAAACATGCAGGAATCAGGGAAAACCAGTGAGAGTTGGTGAGAGACACAGAGACAGGGATGCGACATGTAATTGTGCTCTAATGAAAGATAAACAGTGCAGTCTGAGGGAGTGTGTCTGGGCAGGGCCCCCGGCTGGCCTAAAGGCTCTGCTCTCCTAGGCTCTTAATTAATGTCTGAGGAGGTCAGTCAGCCTCTTATAACCTGTCACCAAATACTCTAAGTAGCATAAATGTGTTTTTGTTTGTGTGTTTGCGTGTTTCGCTGCAAGTCTATATGTTTATGTGTGTGAAATGCGTCAGAGTCAGAGAAAAATATAGAGAATGTCCACTTTGTGGGAACTAACTGCTCCAAATGTTCTCTCAACTGCTGCACGGTGATCAGCCCAACTGCAGGTGCCCACCTGTCTTTTTGATTATTTTCTCTCCTTTTACGCCTGGTGGTGGTCACATTCACTCGGAGCACTGTCTCTTTTTATAACCGCATACTTTTGTTTCTCTCAGTCGCGGCAGGAAAAGCTCAGCTGTCGTATACCTCTGTTTCAGGGGCCAGTTTGTTTCCTTGCATGTCTTTTACATGCCTTGGGGCCACTGGACCTTCCACTGATAATCAAGATACACTGTATCTGATTACTTAAAAAAAAAAAAATGAAACAGTGTAGAAATGCAAAAGTTTTAATTTTGAGCTGTAATTTTGTTGCGCCGCAGTTGATTTGAAGCAGGTGTGCGTCCACACAATGCGCATGTGGGAACGTCACTTGTGGCCGAGCAAGGTTTAACTAAAAGAAGGGTATTCTCAGCCAAAAGTCTGGCCACAAAACCCAGACTAAGTAACCTCAGAGTCTGGGTGGCTGGTCTGAACCTCGCCGTCAAAGTCCTAATCAGCCTGCACATTACACACTATTATGGTTACAGCGCGGGAGGGAGAAGGTGAGAGTGGGGAAAAGATAAACACAAGAAAGTGAGAAGTTGGGGGATTTTTTCACCTCGTTTGTTTTTGCAAAAAATCCAAACTGAAAGAAAAAAACGAAGAGAAAAAGACAGTGACAGCTGTTTGCTTTTTGTCTTCGCCTTTCTCACCACTATTTATGTTGTTCGCTTTCCCTACGAACGGACAGGTGAGAGTGGAAGAGCTAACCAGGAGGCCCTGACCGTTGACCTCTCCCCTCTAACTCGGTTCATCAGTTGGTCTGACCTGACCTCAGCCCTAACAGGAACTCAGGGTCACTGCCAGTTGTTAAAGATGCACAACAAGCCTGGGAAAAAAGAAAAAGGAAAGAAGGAAAGAATCAGAACCTTAAACTAAGCAAAATTACCAAACCATGGATGTAAATTGGGGAAAAAAAGTATAAATTTTTTTTATGTAACAGTACATGAGTAATATTAGAGACATTTATTTAAAGTGCACTCAAAAGTAAATTTCTTAGAAAAATTTGCCCTGCGTTAGATTTTAAAACACGACATCAATAAAATGAGGTGATGTCACATAAGCAGAAATATTTCTAATTGCTTTCTAATTTTTCAGATAATAAATTAGACACTACTTAGGATGGCAAACAAAAACAACTTTAACAATGCATATTTTTTTATCATTCTACATTTTTCTGTCAAGTTTATATCTAAAAAGTATGCTGTAGCCACAGCGGTCGAACAATTTTAATTGCATAAAAAAAACAACAGCGCACTCAGATCTGCAGTTCTAAACCCTGAAGTATAAAAACTGAAGATATTAAAAACTTGAGTACTCAAGTACATGTGCTTAGACACTTGCCAGCAGAGGACAAGAGGAGAGGTAAACAAGCTTCCACAGCCCGTGAGCTGAAAAAGTGTGCAAACTGCCTCCTCTACATCTCTAATTGCATGTTTTCTCCCCACATACCTGTAATTACACTCTGCCTACCACTCATCTTTTGCTCTCTGAGGCAACACTCGTGCTAAACCATAATGAAGCCAGGCTCTAATGATTTACAACTGCTTAGCATTAGCACATACACTAACAGCTTCAGACATTACCAGCGAAGGTAAAATTACATCTTTATCAAACCCATCTAAATTATATGAGATTAAGAAAAATATAGATTTAACGAGTGGCAAGTTAGGCAATCCTTTTTGTCTTCCACTTAAATGTGTTTAGCTTGACGATTTTTAATATATGAAGCGATCAATAGTATTGGGCAATTGAGTTATACGCCTGGACAGGTATAACTTAAAAAGGCCCACTTTAAGTTCTGTTCACCTCAGACTGACAAATATGAAATGGAAAAGTGTTTGTCCTTTGATTTATTTACATTTGTCCTGACTGACTGACTGCATGTGCCTCCCAAGGACAGAACTTTCAGGAGAGAAAGTGTGCATATGTGGAGTCATTTGCATAAGTAGGCCATTGGTTCCTAATGGAGGCGTTTTGTTCAGGCGTTAACAAGGTGTCTCGCTGGGGCTCTCGTTCATTCGTTCCTTCCTGTCGTCCGCTGACTCTGACGTCCAGGCAATCAGCGCTGCATTTGGGCTCTCTCTTTGTGTGATTTACGAGCTCCCAGATTCATTTAAAAGCCATTGTTCTCCTCTGACGGATACCATGGCCCCCTCCGCTTCCACACTCTCGCTCAGGGACCGCACGCACACACACACACACACCCATTTTTACACGGCCGACGCTTACTTTATCTCTCACTCACTCACCCACTTGCTCAATCACTCAACACATACACACACTGTGCCCATCTATCATGAAGCGATGCAGGAGGAGATTGTTATCCCGGTAACCGTATTAACCCACAGATCTCCAGCACTGGCTGATCCAGCAGCGTATTAAGGCGCAGGACAGAGAGCTGTAGATGGAGGGAAGAGAACGGAGAAGAGAAGAGAAGAGAAGAGAAGAGAAGAGAAGAGAAGAGAAGAGAAGAGAAGATTAAGAGTCTAAAGAAAAGAAAATCAATAGCTAAATTTATTATCATTCACATTTCCATTCATCCTCAAACACCACTTCTGTCCGCAAAGCACAGAAGATAGGAAAGATGGCAAAACATCTCCAGCCTCGTCCCCTCACTCGTTTGCAGAAGATTGTCTGTCAGCGAGGCGTCTGTAAATGCATCAAGACACACCTGCGCTTGATTAAGTGTGTTTAGACTGCAGATGGAAGGATGGGGGGAGGGTGTGTTTGGGGGCAATTTAGAGAGCAGAGGTTTTATGAGAGTAATCATCTCCAATAAGGCCTTCCTGGGAATCATAAGCCCCCGCCCTGCACACACACTGTGCCTAATGTGCGCCATACACACAAACAGAAAGGCACACTTTTGCACCTCCGAACCCTCTCACACCCGCACACAGAGATCCCTTATGCCTCTCTGTTCATTTTGAGCTTTAATAAGAGCCAACTACATTTTAATCTCATTCCTCATAAGTGGACAACTTGTATTTAATTCTCCAAGATGAGAACAAGTTGGCCTCCCACAAAGCAGGCTGTATTGAGTTACAGCCTCTGCTCTGCGTTTATGTGGGAGATTAGCTTCTCTCTCTGAGTTCATATTTTGATCTGGGCCAGGCTGTGGCAGAAGGGACGGTGTTGGAGGGAGGGGGAAAAAAAGTACAGAGAGAGAAAGAAGAGGCCAGGCTTGGAAAAGACATAACGTTGTTACATTGTGACATTAACTTATGTGCATGCAAGTGAGTACACATCTACTGGAAGTAGACAGCATTAAGACCACTTACAGCCATTAGGTTTCTTAACGTGAAAAGATGTTGTCCAACAGTTGTGCATTTCATGCACATACACACATCCATCCTCAGTGATGAAGTGTATGAATTTGCATGTTCTGATTGTGCCTGTGTGGGTTCACTCCAGGTACGCTGGCTTCCATCCACAGTCCAGAGAGATGCACATTAGGTTAAATGGTGTTTCTAAATTATTGTCTGTCTCTCTGGGTTAGCTCTATAATAAACTGGTGACCAGTCCACAGTGTACCCTGCCTCTCACCCTGTAACAGCTGAGATTAGCTCCAGCCAAATCAAAACTCTGAACTGAATAAGTGGAAGAATGTATGGCTAGATAGCTGGATGGATGGATGGTCTACTAAAGCAGTTTCACATGCTTTAATGCTAAAAAAAATTAATTAAATAAAATCACATTAATGTTTTATACTCTAAACTGCTGCTGCTTTCTCTTTATGCTCCAAAAAGTCCAGTCTGCTCTGATTGGACTGGCAAAACCAATTGTTGCTGCTGGGTACCTGGGGCTTCAGCACCTTGGAAACTGCACGAAGAGTCTTGTGTTCATCTTGTGCAGTCATGCAGTACTTCTAAGATATTTTTGAGATAACAGCAAACTGTCAACCCACTCTTCATTTGTTTAATGATGTACACACTAGCCAGTAGGTGCTCCTAGAAAGATGATTCTGTTCATCTGGACAAACAAAAACAACTTCCTCGCATCTCTTTACCTAGATCACCGAGCATGCAACAAGACAAACAAAGCATAATATGGGCACTCTAATTTCCTCTGCAGGAGTCTTCCAAGTAGGCCTATTTAGCATTTAAGGTAATCAAGAACTTAATCCAATTCTTTTTTTTTAAAGGGGCTATTAGCTATAAATTAATACTTCATTCTTATCTTCAGTCTGACTGATAACAATTTCCTCACACTGCTCTCTCCATAATCACTAAATCTTTTATCAAGAAATTCTGCTTACTCTGAACAGCACTGGTTCCACTGCTCAAAATGATCTTTTATGAAAACAGTGGTGCAAACTATGTTTTTATGTTTTCCACTGGAAAAAAAAAGAGGTTGCGTGTCACTCCAGCAGTTGTAACAGTGTGTGTCAGCTAAAGTGTGTCGGGAAGACTGCAAAGATCCCGTAAGCATGGGGCACAGTGGCACTGGGTTTAGGGTAAGTGGGATGTTGACAGCTTTTTGGACAGCTCGCGCTCTGCTCTGACAGGCCAAGAGTTATTATCCAACCTGAGAAAGCCCAGTGGCAATGCTCAAACCTTCAAACATTCTCAGTTTCAACTGTGTGTGTGTGTCTGTGTGTGTGTGTTTGAAGGCAGGCTGAGAAGGGCAGAGAGTCATCCAGTAGATTTACTGTGTCAGTAAGCAGCTGTGTTTGTCAGTGCTGGCCTGAGGCTTTTCAGTGTCATCCAGTCGGTGTGATTATACACCGTACACTCCTCCCATTTTCTGCCCTTCTTATCCACCTCTTTTTGCAAAGGTGCACTGAAAGCCCGGGTCAGCTTACCAGTAGCACAATATCAGTAACAGAACAAATTTCCAAAAGAAAAGTGTTAACACTGAAACAAAAACAGGTATGCACAATAATTATATTCATATTTATATCTCACTCCCACACACAAACACATATGGATGGTTAGATGGATGGATGCATGCACATGTTAATCCATAAGTAGCTCTTGTTTAAAACCTAGACCTCAAACAGCCCTTACTGTCAAGTAAATTGGCCAGAAATGATGTTAAGATTTGTGATTTTTGAAAAGAGATCCTGCCCCGGCCTGAGAAAACGAAGCTGTGCTCCATTAGGAAAATCTGTGACGTTTGAACCAGCCTGGATGACTTTTCAGCAGGAGCACTTGCCTTAGCTCTCACTGCAGGTGTTCAAAGTTGGTTTAGTTTGAAAGGATTACAGGGTGGAGGAGTTCCAGTAAGTACAGTTTTCTTTTTTGTGTCTGGCTTTGTGTGTATGTGTGCATGTGTGCGTCTGAAAGAGAAAGAGGGACATCATTAAACTGCTTATTTCATGATGGAATAAGACGGTGTTCCCACCTCATCTGTCACTCCTCACCTCATCCTGTCTCAAACTAAAACATTCATCGCTTTCTTGTACCAGAAACTCATCAAACCTTCTCGGTGTTTCCTGAAACTGCTTCTTACTTCTCCCTCAGCTTCTTTTTTTTGTGTTATGTTAAATACAGCTAGAACTTTTATAGTAATGTTTCGTGCATCATTTGGGGGTGTTATGTCACTGTGACCGTGGAAGTGTATCAGCCACAGTATCAGTCTGAGTGGTTCAAACTATCTGCGTAGAGCAGCTGTGGTGTGGGTAGCTGGGTTGTGTAAGTTTATTCTACTGTGGGCAATCACTCTGAGTCACTCTGCAATCAGACACCAGCTTCTGTAAACAATGTTTACATGCATGAAAAAGATGTTAAACATCACCGAGCACACCAAGTCAAAATATCTAATAACTAAATATGCATAAAATTAATTTAAATGGACGACTTCATGCTCACCTCTCATAACTTTTTTATAAGCTTCCATGAAACAGTATTTTAAAAAACTAAAATAACTCTTCAGACTTTATGGCATACATACATTGCGGATATACAGCGAAAGCATTTGAGTTAAGTGCCACATATTTCCCTTGAGAGTTGATAGAGACTGAAAAACAGAGCTCAAACTGAATCAATATGGGATATATGACTAGAAATAAACTGTAGTGGCTTCATAACTACTGGATTTATGAATAGTCAACTTTTTTCCTAATCAGATCAGCTCAAAAGGTGCTTAAGTTTAGGTAAATATTTTCATACCTTGTACCCAAACAAATTTCAAAAGGTTTGACAGCAATGTGTGCAGCATGCTGTCTTTAAACTAATGTCTAACAATCACACCTTCCAATGCACACTGTGATCAGCATTACTCTTATGGATATATGAAAACGCTAAACCACCCTGGAAATGTTTTTTTTTTTTCAGAGAAAAAACATACCCCTCAGTCAAAATATGAGACAAACAGTTCAAATACTGTCTTTAAAAATTTCACTAAAAGCCATGTGTCCCTCTCAGTTCACCCAGCTCTGGGCTCTCCTGCCCCGGGCTAATGGTTAAGTAAACAGCCTGGTGTCTCGCCTGCTGTGGGAACAATCTGGGACTATGTGTGTCGCTCTGCACACCTCTGCACTAATGCTGGTCAGAGTGTCGCGGCTCGCAGGCTGCATGACTCCATTGTGGGCTGATAGACACAGACAGACAGGCAGAGGCAGACAGTAAGGGAGAGGAGAGGGTTTACCAGAGCTCACCACTATGAGAGTGATTAACTGTTTCTTACTCAGCTTCCTATTTAACAGAGTCAAGGAACTGACAGCAAATTCTCATCTCCTGAAGTTCCTCCTTCACTTTTGGAATGACAAATTTGTCTTCTCTTGCATTTTGTTAAATACTAAAAGCTGAATTTATGTACAATCGTAACAACGTAAACACACCATACCGTAAGGACCCTTTATTTACAACCGGCTGACCGGAAACATGCAGGAAAAGCTGTAGGCCTAAGTTACTACATAAAAAGTTAGTCTATTTTTAATTAAATAAACAAGAAGTTCAATAATTAATTTGATTAACATTAAGCTATTTCTGTTATAAGAACAGATTAATTTGCACACCAAAAAATACCATATATGGATTTCATTAGCTTTGTAACGGTTCAAGCACAAGGTCTTCCTGAGACTTCTGGTAAATTCAGCAAGTAGCTTTTAATCTGAAGCAGTAACCACAGGAAAGGTTTCACAGTAGCTTTTGCAAGCTAATAGGCAGCAGCTATGGCAAGAGATAATGAGATCAGTGTGTAAAGATCAATTAGCTTTTCTCACAGAAGCAACACGAGCTCTGGAAGTTGAACTCGGTGAACAGCGAGACTTTTATTTTGGATAACAATGCGCTGGTGATTTCTCTCTAATTTTCTGACCACGCTGGTTCAGGAAGATGACTCAGTTGAGGGTGGAGTCGTTTGCTCTCAGGCCCTGCTTCGATCAGGGTTATTTTAATTATACTAAAAACTAAAAGAATTACAGCTAACATGTATAAAAACAGTAGAGTGCACCTCCGAAGCTAATTAAAATGAAATAAAAATAAAAAGTCCTTAGCTTTAGTCCCTAACCCTAATAAGATATAGGATGTCTCCATGACTCTGAGTAAACTGCGTCTCCTCCTAACAAGTCATTCCCACATCGCTGTGATTGCAAAGACTAAAATGAATGCCGAAACCAAAAAGTACCAACAAATTCACTTTCGGAAGCAATGAAACTAAACTAATTTAAAAGCAGAAACTCAAAATGAAATAGAAATTAAAAACTCATCAGAAAACACCAAACTCTAATAATAACTGTAGGGCTGCACAACCAGAATACTGCACATGAGAAGCAGCTATCTCGTGCTACTGGCGTGCAACAGATATGCATATGATTACAGTCTGGCCCAGCTAAAGTGTGCTATACTGGTCTAGTGGAAGAGGTCTATAATAGTCCCGTTAGTTCCCAGCAGTTAAATATAAGGAGTGTCTGCACTAATAACCACCTACACTGAATATAGACCTACAGACAGTGGAAGATGTTCATCTATTTTTCAGTGTTTGCTTACTTGAACAGACATTTATCAAGTTGACGTTACCTCTGTGAAGTTAGTTTGTTTAGATTTAACTTTCACTGCTTTCTGAGACACAGGGAGTGAAAGACAGAAAGAGAGAGAGAGAGAGGGAGAAGTAGGCCACGACTCTGAATGGTGGCAGTGTCATGTCTTTGATGTCAGTTTGTGTCCAGATCTCACACGCCTGATTGGACAGCTCCAAACAAACCGGCAGGAGACCAGTTCAACACTTCGTGCACGCAATGACAGAGAAAACCTCAAAGGGACAAGCAAGTGGGTGGGATCTGAAGTCGTTTTAAGAAAGCCTGGACTGAAAATGTTGACTTTTAACCCTTTTGAAGCAAATCAAGTTTCTTCAAAACCTGACTAGACTGCTAATTTCTTTTTTCAGCTGCAGAAAAATCAAACACGATGCATTATTTTTGATATATTTGTTTATTCTCTAAACATTTAGCTCAAAGACAGACAAACGACACACTATTTCCCTATAAACACATGTAAATATGTGACTTCAATATGTTGTTAAAGTCGGGAGGAAAAAACAAACTGAGTGAAATTACCTCTTGAGACTTCATGTTTAAATTTGTGCACACAAACATACGATGCAGGCCTCTCCAGGCATGTTTACAAATGTGGCTCCCCAGTGACTGGGCTAACTGGGGTAAAGAGACCTCAAAAAACAGCGGTCTACAGGGATATTCCACAGAACAAACACATGTATGCACATACACACCAAATGTGGATACACACTTGGAAGGCACCCCATGCACACACAGATGGTGAACACCCACTGAACCAACCAGAACCCATCTAATAAAGAACATTTTCAAAGTTACCTATGACATAGGCCAGTGAAAGTCTTCAATACACAATCTTAAAAAAATGCTTAACATAATCTGCTACTGGTAGCAATATTAATATTTGATTTGATAATATTTGATAAAATGTTTTTTTTTTAATATTATAGATTCATTTCAAGTATTCTGTATTGACATCTAATTCTGTTGATGATTAAATGCCATCATATACCAAATAAGTACACAGCAGTGTGTCTATTATGTGGAAAAAATAAAAAAAATAAAAAAATAAAAAACAAACAAATAGCAAAACTGCTGCAAGCTTTTGCAAATCAGTTCTTCAATATATTATCAGGTTTTTGATTAAACATTATATTGTGTTACATCTTACCAACTACTGGATTTTTTCCAGTAGTAATCATATTATTGTTAAAAGACTTTTCTCTGTGTTTTACTCTTAGTTTCTTTCCTAAGAGTGCATCCTTAAGGTGTTTTTAAGGAACTGAAGAACGTCCATGATGCTAGAAGAGAAATAATTAGAGGAACTGTAGCAGAGCTGACACAACAAAGTACAAGCACTGCCTTTGTTATAAGCACTGGACCCCACCTCTCCACAATGGCAGCTAGATAGGCTCGAGCTCCGCAGGGACGGTGAATGAGAATTCAACCCTAAAGTATAAATTCACATTTATGCTTCTGACCTTTAAATATAAACCAGTGGTGATTCTTAACTATGATGCCTCTTTAGCTCAGTGGGATAAGTCACCAGTTGTCCTGGTAATGACAAGGTCATGACCTTATGTGGAGTATGACCTACTGCATGTTTTGCATAAGCACGTGTAACTTAAATCTTGGACATCTGCACAAATTTTATTTTGGAAATATTTTTCAACCACGGTGCAACATCTTGAAGAGAACACGAAGATAACGATTCACACCTACAGCCAACGTAGAGGGAATGAAGAGAACCCGTACGTGCAAATCCCACCCAGAAAGGTCCCCTGAGGCACAACCACTGCACCAAAACTGCTCAAAACTTCTCCGTGGTACAAATTTGTAAACTCGATTTGAGGCTAAATTAAGTCGAGTCACTCAAAAGGCAGATGAAGGAGAAAAGAAAAACGTCTTGCCAGAATTCAGTGTTTAGCAATGATGTCTGGAATTCTGAAGGAGAGGTTGATCGGTAGTTCAGCAGGCAGCTTGGACGTAAATCTGCCAGCAGGGTAGGGTTTGAACTTCTCCCTCAAGCTCATTTTAATTCTTTACAGAACTAGTTTTTGTCTTGGTTCTTGTGTACAAATGAGTGGGACATTTGTTAATTCTTTCCAGCAGAGACTGCTTGAAAATATGCATCAGTATCGCGCTGTGTGAAATATTATCATGTCATGCCTCTCTCATTAAGCTTTTCACCACACCTTCAAGTGTGGTTACAAGAACTACTCGTTGCAAGCATGCTCTGGCCATAAAAGGTATTGCGCACTGATAAATTATACGATTTAGAAGTTTTTGGAATTATTTCAATCACTGCAATTTATTACCCTCAATCGTATAGTGATATTATCCTAACATGACCTAAAGACAGCTATATCACATCAGGGAAACACAGTTTACCTCTTCGTGACATCAACGAGACAAAAGCACAGAAATGCAAAACTATGGATTTCTCTGCTCTATCATGTGACTCTAGCAGCTATGCTAGCCACATCGCAAATATACTGTACACACAAACACACACACACACACAGGGTTATACAACCCAAAATCAATACTTCATGCACCCTGTGTCTTTTTGTGCTGAGAAGACATCTTGCGAGAAGACAAGATGTATAAATGGCAAAGTTACCTCTGTAGTGTTGATTGAAATCACTGCTGGGGCGGATGTGTCTATACGATACAGGCATGTGCTCTTACCTTCTGCGTCTGTGTGCATGCATGTAATTGACATGGGCACACCCACAGGTACACGTGGGAGCAGCATGCCAGCTACATAAATGCTATTTAGAGAGAGTGCTTAGGCAGCACAGCGCAGCACATTCTCTGTGTCAGTCGTCCTGATGAAATAAGGTTTATGGAGGGGTGTGGTACAACAAGGTAAGGCCCAGAACAATGATTGTTTGTTTGTTGTTGTTTTATTGGCAGTGATAATTGCTCCCCCTCCTCTTAAGGATGCCTCCATGCCGCCACACACATGCACACACTTACGCGGCCACAGGAATGCGTCCACACTCCGCACCGCCGGCACATGTATCCCTGTTCTTGTTTTAGAAAAATTTCAACATGTGCAATTCTGGAGATCTGATCCAAAACAAACTCTAAAAGACATGCAACAGAATGAGCTGTCCCTAAACTGAGTTTTCTCACTTTTGATAAATCAAAACTGAAAACAGTGTTTCTGCACTTCCATGTTATACAAAACCTCCAACGTTCTCTTTTATTTTCAGTTAAACTATGAGAGAGAGCAACAAACAGCTTTTTTTTCCTATTACTCCATACTCAAGACATCAAGTGGATATAAATAAATGTAAAAAAAATTACATTTGTACAAATAATGTTTTGTCGCTGCACTGGAATATAGTTCAAGATTATTTGAGGACTGGGAGCCAGTAAGCCAGTATATGATTGAGTGCTGCACAGTAAAACACACAAATCAAATGATGTTTTTTTTTTTAATCTCTCTGCTCAGAGTTTGGGAGTTTTACTGATCAGCTTTCAGCTCTGCTGTTTTGATTTGGTAGAGTTCTTTCCACTTTTACCCTTTTTTTTAGCCCTTCCCGGTACAACCCTCAAGGGATTTGTATCTGCTCCCAGAATCAAACTGGTGATCTTTTCATTGTTAGGTGTTTATAGCATTCCACTATAGAAACACAAGTTCTCTTAACTATGATGGATAAAATGGAAAAGTTCAAATTGAAAAGAAACGCTCGCGTGGTTTCTTGCTGCTGTATGACATGAACTGTGGCTGAGTGAAATCCATGGTAGTGCATTCCTTTCTTGTTGCTTGTTGCACTTTGTGAACCCTGATGAATGAAGCCTTAATTCACATGAATTCTCCCGTGCTGAAAATCACATCATGATCTCTTTATTAATCGCTTTCTGTGACACACGTACAGAGAGGCTGTTTTTCTATGAGGCGTAGGTAAAGACAGGCAGGCTCCAGAGCATAATTGAACATGTAGCTACACCACCACAGGGAGTTGGCAGCGCCCGGGGAGAAGACTTGGCTCCCCCAGAGAGGCCTGGAGCACAACCAGACCAAGCTGTGCCAGGCACTGAAACAAACACACAGTGCCCCATCTCCTTTAACCACCACCTCTTTCTCTGCAATCCCACTCCTTTAAACACCCCTCTGCTAATTTCCTCTCCTTTCTCGCATAACTTTTAAGTTCTTAAATCCTGGATTTGAAATCCTGTTTTGTCATTTTTTTTAAAAAGTGTTCGGGGTCAACACTATTCGGTTAGTTAAAGGAATTTTCACAAGTTTCCCAAGGAACTTTCCTCAGGCCTTCTGCCAGGTCCAAGTCACTTAGCTGGGAGTGAGAACCATGTTCTATCTTGTCTGATCAGCAGTGCTGTCAAACCTCCTCTTTCACTGCTACATGACACTGTTTGCTGCTATAAAGTGGTAGAGACAAAAAATTAAATAAGGCTTAAAAATGTTTGTCTAGTCTGGCAATATAGTTTACACTTGCCCTTATGTATATAAATACACTCATACATGTTCACATGTTGTATAAACCAACCCCCACATACACACACGTACATACACGTACACACATACACAGAAGCAGCAGCAACAGATATGCAACCATACATTTACACAGAAAGCACTGGCAGGGTTTTTCTGTCGAGCTTTTTCAGTGGGGGAAAAAAGAGGGTTAGTCTAATTTGGGATACAGTGTCTAACCATAACAGCATCCTATCTACACCAGAACCCTCTAGGTTTCTAGGAATTTAGAGTTCATGACTGGATTTTAAAGGCAGACGCTCATTGTGACCATGTCATCATCCACGAGCGGCTTTCCCAATGCCAGACGTCTCTGCTTTAAGACATTTTCAACATATATATAAAGATGTTTGTATGATTTTGTGCAACCTATATGTAATTGATGTATAGTGAGGCTGTGTGGTATGCCAGCAACAGCTATATATTTACACTTCCTTTCCCCAGTACAATGTGCTCTTTCACTGCCTCGCTTTGAAGAGCTACATAAGTGGGCATGGACCCAGCCTAGCCCGGCCCTGACCACACTAGAGGCCGCGGGGCCAAATGGAAAGCGTGTATAAATATATGTACACATATGAGAGTGACGTTTTGAGGATCATATCTGAATGTGTGATGAAATGAGTAGCACCCACTGGCACTGCCGCTGTCAGTGGAAAGAACTGAGAACAAAGAGCTGTCAGTTTGAACACATAACAGTGCGAGGCCAGGACAGGACATGGCATGCACCGAGCTCCACTGTGCCACCTGAACACTCCCCGACACACAAGTTAAGTCAACACCTGCTGTGTAAATGCTAAATGTTGTCCCTCCTTACATCTCAGCTTTCCCTCTTTGTTTTGATTGGTCTAGTATTTCTCCCTCTATTCTGCAAGGCTGTTTAATGAGGCCCAGTTTGTAATTGGGCCAGTCGTGTTATTTTAGGGTTGGAGCACAAAGTAATTACCCATCCGCGGCTGTACTGTACTCTCCGAAAGACAAAGAAAAGGAGAGAGCAAAAGAGGGAGAGAAAAACAGATTAACGGGAAAAGAGAGAACACAAAATACTTTGTAACTCAAAACTATAATATTACCACATTCTTGAGATTTGAACTACAGTCCTTTCCAGCTAAAGTGCGCTCACATGGGAAGTTCTCGAGCAGCTCAAACATATCGAAAAGTTGTGAAACTCCCCTTGACTTCTCCATCAGCTGCATCCTGTTGATGAACTCCAAAATCAACGTGACTATGACTTGGGCTCACTTGACCTCAAAATAACATAAAGAAGGGGAGAACTAGAAATGTAACTCTAAACATTGGATTGATTCAGCACATCGAAAGCATTACACAGTGGAAAAGCTATTGTACACGTGCACTCACTCAGATCATGACTAGGCTAAAGTCATATCTGAGAATGAAGAAATGGCTTTAAGACATAAAGTGTTGTCTTAAAAGGACATTTTTTGCACCTTAAGAAGCTTTTCGATCTAGTGCACAAATGAAACGTTTACAGTGCAGCACAATTAGAGTTTTAATGGAGTTGTTATAGCAAATACATCAGATTAAAAGCTTCACAAGGAAGAAACAAATTTTACATTATATTTATATATTTTATATTTATATTCATATTATGACTACTGCATCTGTAATTTATTAATTATTAGGTCTTTTTTTAGCTAACTTCCATAACATATACATATATATATATACATATGTCTGAGACTCTTTATGTGTGCTAACATGATTTAGAAATTCTTGGATAATAATCTCTTAAAAGAGCACTCTAGCAACCAGAACTGCAATAAATATAAATAAATACATCTATATTGTTGCAGAAGAATCTGAATTATTTTCTATTCTATTCTATTTTAATGGAAATTACAGCAAATACAGTCAAATTCTCACTACAAAATCTTTTGGTTCAACAAATGAAGCAAAACATATAAATGAAGATGGTATTAAAACACGTCTTAGAAGTGGATACTTAGTCCGACTCTTCTAGAGTGTCTGTGGGCTTTATGCTAGCCCATATACTTGCAGCAGTAGTAACTTTGAATAATAAGAGAGCCCCTGAGGTAATGATTTACCATGCCAAGCCTTCCAGTCCCTCTGGTGATGAGAGGTGATGTCATCACAGATATTAATGCAGCACGCACTCAGACACTTGCAAGTCTTTTACAAGTAGTTGTACGAGCTGCAGTGTATATGAGCGTGTCAAGGAGACTAATCCTTCAACTGATAAGATTAAACTGTGCCAAACATGTGGTCACAAAGATGTAAGCACACATATATACGGGCACAGACACTCTTGCAAAGCATGTGTTCAAAAAGCATAAACACGGTTGCTGTAAATGTTCCTGTTCAGCTATTAAAAATTAGGTATCATTTTTGGATGGACCATTTTCCAATAACCATACAAGAGTTAGCATTTACAGTTTAATTTAACATTAGCATTTTATCTCCTAATTAAACAATAAATGTAATATTTTACATTGCATTCAATTTTCTTTTCCCATAGTTGTGTTTTATATGCATTTTGTCATGAAACCATTCACTCTTTAACCTGCAACCTGCATATTAAGTGGCCACTTATCGGAACTGGAGGAAGAGAGGACGCATCTGCTGCCTCGATTCGTTTTCTTTTTCAGTTCTTCCTCATTCTGACCTGACTCACTTTGAGACGAAGGGACAGTTAACCAATGTTACAACATCGAAACTTGATGCTGGTGGCCCTCACCTCATAGTTTCAATGGAAAATTTTAGAGAAATTAACTCAGCACTTTTGTTTCAGCCTGCTCTGAAAGGACACAAGAGGGTAAGCAGTCACGTTGTCAGAACCAGAACAGGAAAAAAAAAAAAGCGTGTGAACTAATGGAAAGAATGACCAAGCATTAATAGTGAAATGAGTGAAGGGGCAAAGAGGAAAAGAAAGCTGTAGGACAGGTCAGGAGATGGACCAGGTTATAAATAAACAGCAGGAAGAGGATGGCTTTGCGCAATCTGGACCCAACCAGTTCTGAAAGCTTTTTTTCTTTTTCTTTTTTTTGTTTTTGAATTGCTGTTCTCACAGGAACCTAAATACACCACCACTGTTAATGCCCCAACACGAGCAGCATGTAGCCTACGTGATTAGAACAAATTCTGCTGATGCAAACTATAACGTGTAAAGTAAACAAATGGGAATACGTGCACATTAGAAATAGCACAAACAAAGGAGAAGAAATACTACACAGAGGCAACCCTGCTGTGATATTAACACCTCCTTTGTTCTTGCGGCTTCTACAAGATAGAAGTGTCAGCTAGAGATCCTTTCATGCTGCAAGAAGAATAAGAGATATACAATACAATACAATACAATATTTACAAAATCTCCATCCACGGCTGTCTAGACTCATTTACAGTAATATTAAACTTCCCATGTCCATTGGCACAGAAGCCCCATCAATAACCACTGACTCAAGGTGTGCATCTAAGATTAGTGATCAGCTCAGTATGAGATGAAATGGGGAATATCGTGAGTCATGGTGATAATGGCCAGAAACGGTGACACCGACCTATGACCTTTTGTATTTACTTTACCATTTTATGGTATTAGATGATTGCATGATTTCTTTTTTATATTAAGCTAACGGGTTCCCTGTTTTTTCATAAATACATTTTAACTCTGACTGCCAAAACCCTAATTATTTAATTCTTGGCTGAATATTTATGCTAAATTTTAAATGGCAAATCCTTCCCTGGGCCATTCACTAATCAGTCCATTTTATTCAATGCTTATCCAATTGCAGGTCACAAGGTAACGTTAGGGAGAGGCAGGAGGCAGTGTACATGTTGGATACATCACCAGTCTATTACGGGGTAACAAAGAGAGACAGACAACTATTTATGCTCATATATTTATGCACATTCAACATGGAGGGGCCCCACAGTTGGAACCAAAAGCCTTCTTGCTATTAAGTGACAGTGCTAATCACCATCATCATCACCATCATTACATCAGATCATAAAAAGTGTCAGCACAAAAGTAGATGTACACAGGTGGTCATTTTAACGTAAGTCTATTGGGACTGACTGGGTTTTAGAGCCGGCCTCATGTGGCCATTTGTAGAATTGCAATGGGACTACTGCCTTGGCTTCAACTGGAAACTGCCTCTTGCTACAGATCAGTCTGCTGAGATAATATTTTAACATGAAAATTTGAAGATTTTTATGTGTAAACTCAAGAAGTTTTAAGATAATTTGTCTTCTATTTTTACAGGACATAAACCGCATTTCTTTGCGTGCACACACATATTAACATGCACACACGGTTCCTGGTAAAGAAAGAAGAGAAGAGTAGATGAGGAAGGCCTTCTTTCAGTTCCCTCAAATAAACAAGGTTTTTATAATGTGCATGTGTGTGCGTGTGCATGTGTGTGCTAGTGTACAAGTTAGTCTGTGAGGGGCTATTAGGGTGGGGGTTCGTGAATGATGATGACTGTGGTTTTTCAAGGAATTTTAGACTGTGCCTGGCCGCAAATAAATGCGAATGTGCATATATCTCTGAGAGGGAGACAGATAAAAGGCAGACAGACACAGAGCGAGAGAGAAGACAGAGGGAGATGTGCTTTGATTCACGGTTCCTCCTCCTAAACCGAAGCCTCACCCGCAGCTGATGTTGCAAGCCCTTGTCATAGCCGTGTGAGGATGACAGAGGATGGAAGTGGCAACCAGCTCCAGATTCAACCAGCCAGACCTGGTTCCAAACTGTGACCTCATGACTGCCTGCAAAAGTCAAAAAAGTCAAGTAAACAGACAAGTTGTTTTAGGGAGCCCTGATCCTCTTAATGGGCTATAATGAGCGGGGTCAAAATGTTTTACTAGCAGGCTCCAGGCACGAACGACTCAGTGGCTCCATAACTATGAGAGCTTCAGCTTACTTCTTTCTTACTGTCATTCACTCACCTCCTTCTCTGCTGGCTTATAAATACATTAATTACATCAGACCCATGATCTAGCCTCCCTGACCTCACAGCTGGAAAATATATAAACAGAAATGTAGTGTCGTTGTTTTAAAGAAAGAGGTAATGAATTACACTCACTGTTCTGTGGACAAAGGAAAAAATAATGTTTTTGTTACGTATTTGGCAAACCCATTCAGAATCTTTCACTTTTTTTATTTATAATGTATCATCTTGGGATATAAAATATCCAGTGTCCTCCAAAACTCTGTATATTTTCAAGTTATCGGTTCTCGTGCAGTTGGAATAAATATAAATAGAGCAGGAGCAGATTGTATTTTTAAAAAATTAGCGCTGTTACTATAACAGTCTAACAGATGAGAATAAGCAGGGAGATGGGTGAAAGGTGAAAAAAGGAATGTAAAAAAGAGCAAAAAGTTAGCTGATGTAATTGAAATGTTATAAGAAAGAAGAAAGAAGAGTAAAACTTAAGGTCCATTCCTGTTATTTCAACCAGAACTGCTCTTTGCTGTAAGCTGAAAAGCGCTGCTCTTTTCATGAACAAATGAAAACGTGCATTAAAAAGAAAGGCAGCGTGACAATGGAAAGCCGAGAAATTGAAATGGTACAATGTGATAGAGTGGCGTACAGGACATACATTTATAAAGGCACTCTGTAGCTGTGCACCTTTTCCTACTGGCGTTTGCAATCGTATGAGCACAGACACAAGGAAACGCAGCGAGTCTCAAAGTCTCCGTTTTAATCCCTGTGAGAGTCAAGTGGGCAAGAAGTGGGGATGCTCTTGCCGCAAGTTCCCCAATGGAGGACTTTTGAGTTAAGAACACGGGAAACAGAGACGATGCAGACAGGAAATGCAGGCAGACGGAGGGTATGCAAAGTGTGTTTAAAGGAGACAGGACCCTATGTGGCAATAACAAAGTTAGGGGTCAGTGACACAACTGACGAGAGGCCATATGGACGATGTGTGCAATGGAGACAAAAAAGAAGCTCTTGAATGGCCAGTGGACACTTACACACATGTTGTGGGTCCTTTAGCAGCTAGGTTGAGGTTAAATTAAAAGAATTAAAAGTGCATTTATTCACACTGATTGGCTGGATCATGAACATGAAAGAAGGCTAATACATTTAGCAATCAGTAATGAAAAGCACAAACCACAAATTTTAAAGCCACTGCTCTCAACTCCTGAAGACTTAAATTTCCCACAAAAAATAAGAATAGAATTATGCTAAATATCCATAGCTATCAGATTAACAAGACTTGAAGACGTGACTGGTACAAAACTAAGAAACTAAAAACTATTAGTGAAAAAAACTGACTTAAGTCAACACAGTTGGAAAACTATGTTGATGAAGTGAGAAGAAAGAATAACAGATAATAAAAATAATCATGAGTTGAAGCCAAAGTGCTTAATCCAGGTGCCCGTATTGGTTTTGAATGCTTTTCCAAGATGTCTAAACACCTCAGGGGATTTCTTAAGCATTCAAAATAAATTTGAGTGGTCACGCCATGGCCAGTGTGTCGTGAGATTAGCACATCCTTGAGGAGGCAATGTGTGTGTGTCTGTGTGTGTGGGTAAACTTGGTCATCTCTGCACTGGCTGCCATTTAGTAGAACAGAATTAGGCGTGAGGACGTCTGTCCGGTACCAAAAAATGACATCAGCCAGTTGGCAGAGGAGGTGTCAGAGCAGGTGCTATATGGGAACGAGGGAGGGATGGAGACATGCGGGGAGGGGGTGGAAATGGGGAAGGACAGGGAGAGGATAGAGGGAGGATGGAGGTGTGGGACAGCAGAGCAGAGGGTGGTGCAGGAGGATGGGGCAAGAGCCAAGAAGAGTGTCCAAGTGAAGCTATTTATAGCTCTCCATCATGGGCCATTCTACCAGGCCCTGATCACCACCAGTATTATCCCTTTATTTCCCCTCTGCTCATATTCAGCTCATAACCAAGAGGAGGCAGGAATACATTTACCTCTGAATCATGTCACGTCTCTCTATTCTTAGGCACAGGTATTTAATATTTTTGACATTTGTGTCAAAAAAAAAAGAAAGATAGTAGTTTTGTCATGATGTTTTTCATTCTGTGAAACGCTGCATGCTTCATGGAATTGATTTTAGGCTATATTATAATACCCATACGCACACTTGTAAGCAGGAGTGAGTATATTTCTTGAGCATTGTACTCAAACAAAAATGTGAAGGTACTTTACAAGTGTCAGATTGACACTATTTTATTGTATACACGTCTTCTACTAGGGGTCGTATGGAAATATTGTACTGTACCACATTTATCTGACAACTTTTCAGATTTTAGATATGATATACAAAATGACTGTTGCACGTAGTTTGTGCACCGATATGAATTAACAGAATTAGCAGAATAGTATAAATCAAATTTTAATCGAGAATAAAACTACATGAAGTGTGATAGACTTACATAGCATTTACATATGGATACTGCTAAAGTAATGCACACTAAACACCACTGCAACCATCTTGGCTCTTTCTGTCAACTGTTTTGTTTTTAACAGAAACCCTACAGACAGTTGAGAAACAAAAGGAAAGCATGAGCCACCAATTAACCCAACTGTACTATTTGCAGTATAAACGCAGTCTTTTGACCTGTGCTTGACATAAGGTGACCCAGCTATAAGAGATCCATTACTGTCCATTGCTTCTGCAAGGTTATCATGGGAATAGTCAAAGCATCCCTATCGCAGGGCATCAAATGCCGCTGTTTTTTTTGTTTTTTTTTCAGGAGCCACTCAAAACACAAAGATATGCACAAGATGTCCTTTGGTGTTACGGCCAAAGTCTGTATAAGGAAGGAGAATGAGTGATGGTGGTGTAAATCACAAGTATGTCAACCAAGGCAATGTGGTTTGTGTCCTGTTTTGGAAGCTTAGTGTTTCACAATTTGTTTTGCTTTCATATTTTTTTAACTCGGTGTTTACAAGTAATTTTACTTGCAGTTTAGATTTACTATTTTTAGGAAGATATTGTGGTTTTGGTTAACATATGTTGCTTTAAAAGATTATCCCAGTGGTGTAAAGGGGGGTCCAAAACCAGCTTCTATACAGTACTGGTTTGGACTGACATCTGTACACACCAAAGGACATCCTGTGAGTATTTGTGAGACACTAACGGCTTTGAAAAAACTGCAAAATCTGTCGCTTGGGGAGAAAAAGCAATTGGCAAGCAAGTGGATCATAATAAAAGAGTGAGTTATGTAACTGATTAAAAAGAGAACTTGTTCCTTGTTAAAATTAATGCTTACATTCTCCAAAAGGCATCTGAAATTCTGGCTTTAATCAGAGATACATGAGTACTATGCTAGTAGTGGCTATTTTAGCTACGAGCTACTATCTAGTAGTAGAAATGAAGAGCATGCTACAGAGACCTTTTCTTCATGTAGACACAAAGGCCACTTTGTTTGGTACACCTGTTCAATTGTACGTTAACACAAATATCTAGTCAGCAGATCACATTGCAGCAACTCGGTGGATTCAGGCATAAATCCAGAGAGTAACCGTGCTCAAGACAACCTGCTGAAGTTCCAATCGGGCATGAGAATGGCAAAAAAAGGTGATTTAAGTGACTTTGAATGTGCCATGGTTGTTGATGCCAGACGGGCTCGTCTGAGTAATTCAGAAACTGCTGATCTACTGGGATTTTCCCATCTAGCCATCCCTTGGATTTACAGGGAATGGTCATAAAAAGAGAAAAAAAAATATCCAGTGAGTTGCAGTTCTCTAGAAAAAAAATGCCTGGCTGTTGTCAAAAGGAGGAAGTTAAAGGTAACCCAAATAACCAAGTTAGAGCAAAGTTATGCAGAAGAGCATCTCTGAACTCACGCCACATCAAACCTCGAAGCAGACGGGCTCCAACAGCAAAAGACCACACTAGGTGCCACTGCTGTTAGCTAAAAGAAGCAAACTGAGGCTAAAAGCTCACCAAAAATCGAAAATTGGAAAACTGGTGCCAGGTCCGACAGTCAGACAGGAGGGTCAGAATTAGGTGCAAACAGCATGAAGGTATAGATCAGGGATGGGCAACTCCAGGCCTCGAGGGCCGGTGTCCCTGCAGGTTTGAGATCTCACCCTGGGTCAACACAACTGAATCAAATGATTAGTTCATTACCAGGCCTCTGGAGAACCACCAGACATGTTGAGGAGGTAATTTAGCCATTAAATCAGCTGTGTTGGATCAAGGACGCATCTAAAACCTGCAGGACACCGGCCCTCGAGGCCTGTAGTTGCCCATCCCTGGTATAGATCCATCCTGTCCTGTCCTGTTAATAAACAGTTACTGGTTACTGTATGGTGGTAGTGGTTTAGTGATGTGGGGAATATTTTCTTGGTAGACTGTGGGCTTCTTAGCATTTTGTATACACCACAGCCTACCTGAGAATTGTTGCGGACCATGTCCATCTAATTATGACCACAGCAATCTTCCAGCTGGATAATGCACCAGATCTCAATCTAATAGCACCTTTGGGATCTGAATGAACAAGATATTCACAACATCGGATATGCAGCTGACAAATCTGCACCAACTGTGTGATACTATGATTACAATATGGAACAAAATTTCTGAGCAATGTTTCCAGCACCTTGCTGAATCTATGCATAAAGACGTCCGGTACGTCTGAGGGCAAAAGGGGGGGTTCAAGCTGACTTCCCACCAAATATCTTCACTGTATGTTTGTTCAAGTAACGCAAATATAAACAGACTTTAAAATTCGGCACGTTCGCCTTCGAATTAGAAAACTAAAATGCTAAAAGTACAGCTTTGTTCATGGCAACATCAGTATGTCTACACTTGGTGTGGACAACAGCACCCAAAAAGTTAGCCTCAGAACCAGAAAAAATACATCCAAAAAAACCTCTAAAAGCATTCCCATAAATCACACGGTGACAGATAAGCTGGAGTTAAACAAAGTTACTGTGCATGGATCTGCAACTAGACCTTATCCAGGCCCACTCCTACAGAGGCCTGCAGCAGTAAGCCATTGTGATGAGTTGTAATGTCTCAGGGCCACGTGTTACAGTATAATAGTGTCTTTGTCTTCCACTTATCTGGCTGCAGCTCAGACTGTGGAGCAGTGTTTCAACAGCTACTGTCTAACTATCAGACCTAAGGACACAATCTAGCTCTCTGTGTGAAAGCTTACTGTCAACCAGTCTGCATTGACAAAATAATCATCTGAGTTGAGACAGATAAGTAGATTTTTTTTTCTTTTTTTGCATGCCCACACTGACGCCTTTATAGGAAGCTGGAGCTGGCAGAGGTTAGGCACTTTTCTTCCTCTGCATGCCACAAGCAGACATGCAAATCTATCTCCAGTAAACACATACTGTAAACACTACTAAGCATTATAATATACGAGTACATGCTAAAACACTTTTCTCAGTTTTCTTGACTAAATGCACACACATGTAACACAACTGACCAGACGCCATAGTGTATGGTGCAAGCTCCAACTTAGGAAATGTCCTTGGCTTTTCGCTTGTTTTCACGGTGAATCCCAGAGTCCACCCACACAGGCAAGCCCTGCAGAGACCTTCTGTTCCTCAACACAGGACGCAAACATGCACAAAACACACACACACGTATATTTAGAGAGAGACAGCCACACAGAGAAAACAACAATAGAGAATTGAGGAAAGATTTTATTGTGACTCTGTGAAGCATTTCTATTTGTCATTTTGTGGTTTGCTCTAGTTTGGACATTTATTATAGACTCGTTGACTAAATAATGTGCAGACGGTGACATCTGGAAAGAGAGAGTTCATTGTTCAGAAAGTGCACATTACATCTCCCGAATCTTTACACACCCTTTTGCTAACTTTTGTCTGACACAGTCGATACTCTGTGGACGAGAATGAGTTAAATTAGGCTTAACAGCACAGACTGACACCAGCAAACAGCAAAAACAGTTGGGCCTGTGTGTTTTATGGAGCCAGCAGAGAGTGGAGTACATATGGATGCCTCACATTATGGCACATATCACTATAATGTGTGTGGTAATGGCCGTGAAACCACATGTCACTGTGGATGGAAGAGAGACTCCAGAACAGAGGCAAGGCCCAGAGCCAGAACGGTATTGCAATTCACCTTCAATCGCTCTCCATCTCTGTTTTGCTCTGTCTGTTTATGTCATCTCTCTTTTTTTCTTCCTGATCTCTAGCCCTTACTTTCCGATTCCACTCCGGGTCTCTCACCACTTTTCAAATATCTCATGTTTCCTTCTCGTGCTCTGTCAGTGTCTTTCTCATTTTTCCAGACTTCTCTTCTTTAACCTGAGGGTTACTGCCTCTGAAAGAATGTCCTGCACAGGCCAAAGCAATATTGTGGTTATTCTTTGAAAGAGTCAATTTCATGCTACTCTATAATATCAAATCAAGGTTAAACCAATGACAATCCCGGGAGCAAGACTTCTGCTTATATTTTTGATTGCTTTAAGCATCAAATCAGTGGGTTTTTTTTGTTTTGTTTTAGGAGTACTTAAAATGCAGTTTAATGGCCCTTTTTCAATTCGTTGCCGTATGTGAGGCAGCTTGTGAACGTAGACGTTACTGAAAAAAAAACTTGGCTCGAGTTCAGTCAGCATGGTGGTTTAATGCGAATAGCTTCAGACTATAAAGGTGATCCGCTCTTATCACATCCTCTCCTTCTGTCCATTTTACTCCCTCTTATCCCCCAGCAGTGACGCTGCCAGCACAGCGTGTGCCCCACCTTTGCCATTTTTCAGTATGACACTGCACGAGAGTGAGAGTGGGACTTTAAAGCATGCAGGCAGGCTTTGCTCTAATGTTTGTCTCCAAGTGGAAGTCACCTGGCAAAGTCCAGGGAGGCTATTGACAGTGGACTTTGGAGGGTGGAGAGACGAAGGCACGCTGCGCCAACACGCTGAAACACACGCACACATCCCAACTCACACTTGGATCATAGGCTGGTATAGCCCCAGGCTATTGCAGGGTAATAAAACGATCCAGTGAAAACGCAGGAGGAAATGACAGGGAGAAATCTGTTAGTGTCCTACAGCTGCTACTCTAATCAGATGCACGTTTGTGTTTAACTTGGGCCTTGTTTGACTGAAATTCATCCACTGAACACAGGTTTCAGGTATACATGTGCTGTTGTCAATAAAAAGAACCACAGCGCTTGGATGTATTTTTCAGTAGTTTGTGTCAAACAGGTCTGTTGTAGGTTAACGACCCTTGGGTGGGCTCTTGCTGATTCCCCACCTTCTGCCACTGTGGTTTTACCTCTCTGGAAACTCTGGCTCCACTGCTGGCACAAAATGGCTACCAGATGCAACGCGCTGGCATAGGTGAAAGTCGGCCACAGAAAAACCTCTTTATAATCGTTTCTTTAAAGCTTTAAAAAATACAGCTACATCAATAAAGATCTTTTGTTTATCCCTTTATAACGATATTCACACATCATGTCGTGCCGATTTTGATGCGTAACATTTTTACACACAACCACTGCACTCGGCGCTTTTGGAAGAGAAGATTCACGAGGACGTCCGATGTCCTCGTTCAGTCTGCGCTAACCTCGTACCTACACCGCAACCCCATTCCAACATATGCAAACATACAATGCAAAATCACTGAGACATAAAGAGGCATATACATCAATACACAATCTCAAGTACGCACGTACACAGACTACTTATCTTGAGATCATCTGCCCAGAGAGAGAGATGTTATTATAGGACCCTCCCAGACATGATGTCAGTCAGCTCCTAAGAGCTGTCTTTAAACCTGACACAAGCTCAGGCTTGTGACGTAGGACTTTTTCATTATCTACTGTATATAGAGCTGTGCTATAAACTTATATGAAAGTCTTTTGTTTTTCAAATTAGAGTCAGTGTCTTCTGGTGTCTGTTAATGCTCAAATAACAGACTTAAGTAAGACGTTTTCTGTTTTTTGTTTTGTTTTTTTCTAGCAGAAAAATACATATTCTCAAGAAGCAGCTCAAGCAAGAGAAGCAATGGAGATGTATAATTATGGGTTGTGTGTGTGTGAGTGAGAGAGAGAGAGTATGTGTGCAAGTGCGGTTTGGGGAAGAGGACTGGGGGGAAAAAAGAGAAAAAAAAATGTTGTAATTTTTACAGTGAATTCCAGCTTGATAACCAGAACCAGCTGGCTTTGTCTCTTAAACACACAGACACAGACACACACGATCACACACACACACCAATCCTTTAGCAATTGTTCTTGCTTTGACATCTGAATAAAAACCTATTAACTAAGTTCAGCGGTTATTCAAAATAATACTAAACAGACATACAACTAAAACAGCTAGCACTGCATGCCCGTTTGCAATAATGATTAATGATTGTAACCATCACAATGATAATCTTGTTTACCATTTTTGTAACTCTGTGTCTAATTACAAAGAGACAAAAAGAAAAAGCCCACATGGAAATGTCCTACAAATGCCCCATTTATCGGTTCAGTTACATGATTAAAAAAATCATTTAAAATTGAACAATATTATGATTCACTTTGTGGAAAAGTTTAAAAGATAACTAACAACCAGTCCCACCACCTGCTTTTTACTGGTCACTTCAGAAGTTGCGTTCACGTCTTGTGTGCTCATCTGAACTGTCCCATCATCTCAAAGGAGCAAAGTTACCAGACAACACACACGAAAACAACATCACCTATCAGTGAGACGAGATAAAGCAGAGACAAGCGATCAGTGTTTACACTCAATGCAAATAAAGGATAAACTGCTGGAATATCTACCACATTGCTTTATCAGTATTACAGTAGTTTTTGGGCCTGTGCACTTCAACCTCCAACATGCACAGAGATTGCTCGGCATTTGACATCTCTACTAAGCCGCCTCCTTGACCCCAGCTGCCCCGGGGCAACACCTTGTTGTTGCAGTGTTTAAAAAGATGTTAGGTGTATAGCTTCCCACCAGGATAACTCTGCGAGGGAACACAGATTAAAGGCTGCTCATCTCTGAATGCGAACCCTTAAGGATACGCACAGCACAGCAGAGCAATTGAACGTGTGTGTGTGTGTGTGTGTGTGTGTGTGTGCGTGCTTGCATGTGTCAGTCAACACTTGAGCTCACAGTTTCTGTGTTTTAGCTTCTTTGCATATGTGTGTGTTTGTAGCAGATGCCGGATGTGTGTGTGTGTGTGTATATATTCCTACTTCAATCTTACATCTCCAATGTGTAAAGCCTTTAATTTTGAATGGAGACAAATGCTGCGCAGGGCCATACTGAGGCAATGAAAAGAACCATTTCTCTCTACCTACAGATCAATGGGTTCCCATTCAATTAGAAAGTCTGAAACCATTAGCACCCAGCTAATGACTCCATTCTGGGGAGCTGGGGAGCTTTGGCCTCGGGGTAGGATGGTGGCGTGTGGGGGAGCCAGAACAGCACCAGACTGGGTGGGGGATTTCTTTAACTGCATGCATTATGAGCACATTACACTTCTTTAGTGTCTTATAGGGCAAGTAGTACACTTTCCAGATAGCATAATGCAGCAGGGTGTTGACTACTTTGTCCTCTGGTCTTGTTTCAAAATTGCTGAAGACTTGCACCTATTATTATTACTTTGGAAGGGTTTCCAAATTCTCGCCTCCATTATTCTCTCCGTTTTGCTTTTAAAATATATAAACAGTTGCAAGTATAAATAGCTTTGTATAGCTCATAGCGCTCCATTTACCAACTCACCTATTTGCAATCCAATTCCACAAAGCTCTCAGATGAGTGAGGGGTTAACCTGCAGGTCCGCCTACTATTGCTGTAATGATGACAGCTATTCATTAGAGTCTGATGAAGCTGATGGAGGCAGTACTCCTCCACACCCAGTATTGCTATGCCATTTTCAGCATAGTCCTGTCACAACCATTAATTCACCTCATCTCGTCAAATATATTATCAACTGATCTAGAAAGAAAGAAAGAAACTTATACACACATATAAGAAGGTTTACAGGTAGGAACCATGTGGCTACAGGCAGAGGTAGGATGCCATGGTCAGAGTCCATATCCTGTGTCTTAATGATGTGTGTTGTGGCCTCAGGGGAATGGCAGCTTTAATGGGGAGGCAGTCTGCCACTGGTAAACACATGCTGTAGCGCAGTGAAAACACTGCCGGCAAGGAATTAGGTCATTTGTGATAAGCATAAGAGCAGCATCGCCTTGAAATCATTTTTGGCTGCGTGCGTGTGTTTGTGTGTTATGTGGAAACACTCCCCCATTAAACATTTGTTTAGCTTGACATTAGTTTACTTCAAAAGTCTTCTAACCTAGACAAGTCTAACTCAAACTCTTTTTCTGTTTATTGCAGAGTAACTTAAAAACGCTTCAGTCTCGGAACTAATTCATCACAAACAGGCTGTTACATTCGGTAGAGGTGAGGGGGAGGGGGGCTTCCCACACTCAGGCCCCCACTTGCTCATGCTGCCGATTTAGACCCTGAGTCCAATGTAAAGCTATCATGGATATAATGATATTACATTTCACCGAGACATTTGTACGCAGTGAATGAGCCATGACACCAGCCACATGAGGTAAGGAGTTGGCCTAGTACAGAGGTTGCTGAGGTTAAACGGAAAAGCAGGGGATGTGTCATTACTCTGAAAAATAAAAAAAACTGGTCATGATTCAGCTCACTCTGTAGTAAAGATCAAGTGTTAACATAATCACTTCTCCAGATTTTAGAGAAACTTGTCATTATTAGAAGCAGAGTGTTTGATGGACGGTACATGTGTAGGTAAAGGGTAATAAACAAGAGGAGCAGAGGAGGAGGGAGGCGAGGAGAGCCCCGTTCAGCCCTCCAATTGCTTCAAGTTTGATTGCTTCGGTCTGGCCGCTCCAGTCCAGGAAGAGTCGGGAAAGTAATCGACCTCATTCGCACTCGACAAGCAGGGCCTGCTTTACTCTCCTCCTGGGACGCCTAGTGTGGTGGTGTAGTAACGGGAGATGGGTGAGACGCGTTGGAGGGGATCACAAGGGACAGTGAGGGAGGGGGAGAGGTTAGGTGTGGAAGGATGCGATGCAGGATAGAGGGGAGGGTGCATGGTTCTCTCCCTAAGAAGTGCTAACTTGGACAGTGGGAGGAATTTTCTGTGGTTTATCCAACGAGAGCTGCTCCATCTGTATAAACTGAAGCCTGCCAAAATGTAGGCTCTCTCTCTCTCTCCACACACACACACACACACATTAAAGGCTGCCAGAATGTCGACTCCCTCTGTCCAAAGAGGAGCAGAGAAACTTAACTCCCTCATTACTCGCTCAGATAAAAAAAAAAGTAAAAATTTCCTTTACAATTTGCATTTCATTCACGGAAGATGCTAGCTTCAACATCAAGAGCAATTTTTTGGTTTTCAGTGGCTTACCCAAGGACACTTTGACATATAAGCACAACCCACTCTAACTCTGAGAAGCAGATGTTATAAGAAACACAAATGAGCACACACAGAGCTGAACACACTCACACATGCAGGTGCTCGTATGCAGGCAAGCACGCACGCACGCAATTGGTTGAGAAGGTGAGTCGTGAGGCTCTCCTGGCAACAGAGTACTTAAAAGAATTGTTTTCGCCCCTTCTGCCGAGCTGCTCTAATGACAGTGGTGTGGAGACAGAGGTTATGTAAGTGTGAGCTGCAATCACACTCCACGCCATTTAAACGTGACTCAGCTGGCCAAGTGCCTGTTGCGTGAGTGTGTAAGGACAGAAGGAGAGGAAGACAAAGTGAACGAGTGTGTTAAATGAGAAAGACTGGACAGTCAAATTTAGAGAGAAGAAAGGAAAAAAAAGTTTAAAGAAAGGTAGAGTGCAGCTGCATGTAACTCATTTCCGTTGGTTGCAATAAGATGACAAGGTGACATAACATTCACGTTCTCAATTACTTCTTACCATTTCTGCATGGTTGTTTGAGTTAACTCCACTCCTCAAATTCAAATGTCTGTGTTTGAGTTTGCGTGTGTATTTTAGTATGACACACAGTGGCCTCTTAGTTTCCCAGTAGGGCTTGTGGTAGAGGACTGACATCTTTCCACAGGATATGAGAACTGTGTGATCATCCATCAGAGCTTCAAGCAAAGTGGAAAAACATACGCTCTACAGCGCCTCCTTTTGTGCCTCAGTTTGAATGACTCTCTCTCTCTCTCTCTCGCCGAAGATCGCTCGTGTCTCTTTAAAACTTTGCTCTTCTCTTGCCAAAGGGGCAGGGTTGTACTCTGTGAGTCACTGGGCTGTCCCTGGCACAGACAGACACACTCACATAAATGTACACACATACACATACACACATATACACATACACACACTTGAACCTCTCCATGTTTATGAGTGGAGCTGGCCCTATGCCCAGCTTTAGGGCTGCACGGCCCCAGCACTGTATTGCTTAACCCTTCAGGAGCTCATATTGTTCCAATTTAACCCCAAAAGTGGAGAAAAGAAGGGCATCAGCTTAGTATGTCAACACTTAACTGTTCGGGTCAAGCACCCTTACAGTATGTTATCCAAATATCTGCAAGCGAATGCCACATACAATAATCATAATAAAGGTCAGAACTGACAAACTACATTTGAAGGAAGCTGGTCCTTTAACAGTTACTTCAGATGGTTGTTTAACTCTTAAGGAGGTCTCTTCAAGCAATGCTACTGCAAAACTCAACAAAGGAGAAGTAGATTTTTTTATGACTGGTGTTTAAGATTACAGCTTGCTCTTTAATCTGTTGTTGCTTCACATAACCCTTAGCAAGGTTTCATTCCTCTAGTTTTTGTGGGAGGATGTGCTCAACTGCTTGCCTTAAAAGTTCATTTCCGATACCCACTAACACCAGTGACATTTGATCCTAGAACCTGGTGTATTGTGTCCACTGCATTGTACGAGTATGTCAATCTTTATTTGTTTTTAACTCGTAATTTATACCCTTTTTACACACACACACATCCATATACCCATGCAGATCTCTGCTTCTCTGCTTTGAGACGATGCAGGGTAGTAGACAGTCAATATTTGTACTATGCCAGTGCATGCAGTGGTAGCATGCTTTGAGCAAGTGAGCAAATAGTAAAAACCTGCAATCTGAGCATGTGTACACACAGGAACACACATTTGGCACATTTTCATAGTAAGGACTGAACAGCAGAATAGGACATAGCACGTAAGGCCACAGGGAGCTGGTATGAAGTGTGTTAAGTATGACAGGTGTAGTGACAGATAATTTGACCTCATCGACATCAGCTGTGGGATCTCACTATAAAAGACAGACCCCCCTCTCTTCTCTGCTCTGTGTAAGATGGATCCCCATAGTGCTATCTCTGCTCCAATAACCATGTCAGCTCAGAGGCAGGGCTATTGCCCTCCCACCTTTACCAGAGGGTAACCTCTGGAGTAATCCCTGGAGGGTACAGACTAATAATAGTATATGGATATGATCCTATAGAAAAGACAGTCTAGCACAGAATTAAACGGCAGTCAAATGTATGTTCAACACTGGATGCTTATATGCGGTGGTACTAATGTAGTGTGAATAGATGTAAAACATATGGGGTTTGTAACACTGTTTTAACAGCAAGGATTGGCAACACCTGAACATACAGCGGTCAAGTCAAAGAAACAGACACACAAGACACGCAAGAGGGCACAAACACACACACACACGCACACACACACACGCATACACAGAGAGTAGTAACTAGGGTTGCTGAGGAGTGTTCTGTAACTCTAGTATGTGTTAATGACTCTCCCAGGCACACTGGAGAATACGTTAAAAACTCTGGTTGTGATTTACTGTGGAGTGAAGCAGGCTGGGACATGACCCAGAGATTCACACAAGTGTGCGCACACACACGCATATACACACCGCTCAGCAAGGTATTATTTAAAAAAAAAAAAAAATGAAAGGAGAATGGTGCTAAAATAAGCTCCTCAAATTTGGAAACAAAGATGTTTTAATGCAAGCCAAATGACAAAGCTGCATTTTCTAAACTAAATAAATAATTCAGCCAATTAAGTCATTATCAGTCCTTGCATTTGCATGTCTATTGTAGTTTTACGAGCAACTCTATTGTATTGTTTTTGAATTAAACACTATAAAATATATTCCAATTCTCTTTATACGGGCCATTGACTGGCATTACGGTCACACATCAATCACAGGCCAAGTCACTAAGCACCCATTAAATTGTAACAGTGTTTGCGTATACAGCTTGGCTCTGACCAAAAACAAAAACATATGTCCTCATTTACCCGCCGCAATCTCATCACGGCCATACAAACAAGTCATTTTTAATCCGCCAATTACAGACGAGAAAAAGGAAGAAGCGATCAGCTAGACGATCCATCACAAGTTTGTGGCCAACGATTGCTGTAAAGTGCATCACCACAATGTCGTGCTGGATGACTTGCGGTCTTCCAATTGACTTTTGATGAACTGAAAGCAAATGAGGGAGCGCAAAGACCAACAGCTCTTTAACTGCTGTAAAACAATAAGAAGACAATAAGAAGGTTTTGTTTCATAATAAACCTTTGTATGTTTTTTCTTTGCCCAAAGCTAGACACTTGCCCTGGGGTGGCTCTTTCATCTCTGGCATGCACGGGCCTTAACCTGTATTTAATTTGGATTTACTGAACATCCACAACATAGTCCTGTGAACTGTATGATAGGATATACAGCAACATGGATTGCATCGTGGGTGAAGTTCACCTCTGGTCAGGTTAAGAAAAGATGAAGACTGATGAGGTTTGTTTTGGAGAAATCTCGCCCCCCTCCCCTCCCTTGGAAAAGGTTTGCTAAGTCCTTTTCCCACAGAGCACGGCTCCATGCCCTACTTCTGTCCTCTACCAAGAATAACATGTACCTGGACAACACTGACCATTTAGACAGCTGCAGAAAAGTGGAGTTAGAGGGGCCTTGAAGTGAAGGATGAGGTACAAGGAAGAGAAATGAAGGACTGAAGGTAATAATGTGGCACGCAACGAGTAAAAGAAAGAGGGAGAAAGAAGAATCAGGAGAGAGAGAGAGAAGACGAGTAGGAGGTTCCCACAAAGTTATGGTGAATGAAAGAGACAGAGAGATATGCCCCGATCCTTTTAAAAGTTAGTTGAATCTCCGGAGGTTTAATTGAATTTGAAATGAGATGGGAGCTAGAAAGTTAGCAGAAGCTGTGCAAGGCTTAGCAATGGAGATGAAGAGCCCCGCTGAATGACAGGGGAGAAGACAGAGAGGAGAGGACTCCATAACAGTCGCATACAGAAGAGTCCTGTGTGGGGGGAAAGGATTCGGCCACGCGCAGGTAAATTGATCTCACGGGAGAGTGAGTAATAGTGAAGTAAAAGCTTCGAAGGAAGGTATGGCTTGGAAACAGGAAAACTGAACAAAGCGCAGAGACAAGGAGAAATGAGAGAGTCATAACAGTTACAGGCAGGGGAAAAAAGAAGGAGATGAGCAGTGAAGTTGGAGAGAAGTGGACTGAGGCAGAGCTTTCAAATGAACAGAAAGAGAGGTTTGGGGTGGGCGTAGGCTGAGGTTGTAAGCCGTGGGGCTCTCTCCAGAGCAAACAGAGGCCAACAGAGGGGCGGTTGTCTGGGTCAGGGTGGGCCAGAGGAGGGGACACAAACACCAGGATGTAAAATGTGACAGATCTATTTTAGGGCTTCAGCCTAGGAGCCCTCCTCTGCTCTGAGTCAGGTGTCAGGGGTAGGGGCCAAGGGCAGGACAGCAGAATCTAAAGCATTATTTTAAGTGGATTAGCTTAACCGGAGAAAGTCCTCTAATTTAATTTTTAAGAGCTGTGTGCAATTCAACCGCAATTCCACAAAACGAGTCAAGCGAGGAAAAAGAGCTTTGGGATTTCCTGCGAATTACTGCTCGCGGACTGAATGGAAAATGTCACGATATATAAGAAACGTAAATCACTGTGGAGATAATCTAAAGCAAGTGGCTAAAAGGAGAAAACAAATGAAGACATTCTAGTGCGCATATGCACATTTCTATTTCTCTTTTTTTCTGCTCGTTCACATAATCCTTTCCTCCATTGTCCGCGAGCAGTTTTCATAACATCACAATGATCGTCACATTTTCCTGGTTTCTCAATATTCCGGTATTTTACAGTGTTCGGTTGGTTTTTCTACAGAAAAACCGATCACACGAACACACTTCCTCTTCCTCTTCCTCTGTTCGTCTTAAAATGACCAACAGCAACTGGGAAGTTTGAGGATACATGCGGTGGGTGGTTTATTTCCCAGTATCTCTCGTAAGTGATCAGCTGTGATTCCAGTGGGGTGGTAAGAAATACCTTTCTACAATTTGCAAACATCACATTTCCTCAATACATGCTCCTATTTCATCAGTCCCTCACAGACACCTACACCATCCCCTCGCCTTACATTTGCTCCTCCACTCTCAATCCTCACGCGCATCTTCGAAGCAAGCCCAATCTCCAATTGTGCAGCCACCCACCACCTGCTTCCTCCAACCTCACCCCACCCCCAACCTGATCTCTGGTCCGGGCCTATCAGGATCCAGGCAGAGCAGCTGATTATGCAGGCAGCTGTCAGCCCTTTCAGGTGAGGCCCCCCAGGCGACAGTTTAACTGCTTCAGACCGAGGCTGTGCCACTGAGCCTGACAGTAGCACGAACAACACAGAGAAAAGAATGCTAATGGATCAAATCAGATGAGTGCCGAGATGAGAGGAGGGAGCGTCGAGAAGAGGAGGGTGCTGGCAGGAACTCCTGATCAGCTGTCATTCAGGCGAGGCCTCGTGTGCGCGGTAACGTGTATTTGTTGTGCATGTTTGAGCGAGACGCACTGGCCGCCCAGGATTACGCCCCCAGTTACTGACATGTTTCCCTCCACAGAGCCTTGAAGTTCAAGAGATGAAGGAAGGGTGTGAACAGAGGGAGGGAGGGGCTGGCAAAGGCGATAGATGGATAGATGTGGGAGGCTATATACAGTACACTGCTCTGTTCCTTTCTTCTTCCATCTAAGATGCCTTTCCCACCTTCCATCTACCCAGCATAACTCCACCTTGTCTTTGACTGTCTGTCTGCCTTGGAGCCATACCTCATCTGCAGAAAAGGCAACATATCAAAACTTAACGGCATTTCCTTTTCTGAATAATGCTGAGTTCAATATTATTTTGTTTTGAACTTCACTCACGCGCTTACTTCTTCCTCCTCCAGGGCAACCCCTTTATGAGGAGAGACGAGAAGCTTTAGCACCATCACTTACGGGCAGTCAAACAGCCTCATGTTTGGTGGGAGCTCGCGATTGAAACATACCACACCGAAGACTTCAGTTCCCCTTCTTTCCAATCTCTGAGTGTCTGATTCCATTTGCCTGCGCAGGACTAGAGAAAGTTAAAGCCTACATGTGCATGTGTTCATGCCATGAATGAATAATGCACTGTGACAGCAGAGACAGATGGATATATGATCACCAGCTAAAGAGGATTGCTGTGACACTGAACCAGGAAGTGCTTGTCAAGTCATGTTACAACTCCCTGCAATGAACTCACTGTAGATGTCTTTCAGTGTTGGCAGAATCGTCACCCGTAATCAGAGTGCTGCAGGAAAGTTTAACATTTCAGCTAAGCACAAAATTACCTAAAATAGCAAACTGCCATCTTCCTGAAAATCAAGTTGAATGCCTTCAAACACAAGCAGCTTGACGTAGCTCCCCCCACTCAACTGCTCAGTCTCCTCTTTAAACCCATTGTCAACCTATTCCTGGCAGATGGCTTTAATTAATATAGACATGATAACAAGATTCCCGGTGATTAATACATAGAGGAGTTATGGATTTCATTCTAGGGATTCCAGATAGCATGATTAACAGCATTTGGAGTTGGGGCATCTGGCAACTGATTTGAAATGAAGGAGGGCATAAGCAATTGTAAGATATGCATGCATGTGTGTGTGTGTGTGTGTGTGTGTGTGTGTGTCTGCATTGTGCACATCGTATTTTGTTAGGTATTTAAGTGTGCATCTGTCATTCAGAAAGATGGATACTATAAGAATGCCGGGGGCCTTTTTATCCTCTTGTTATTGTGTAGCCAGCTGGCCTTAGTGCAATAACAACACACAATAGAAAGATAATGTGTTGAAATGCATTGTTTGCAGATATTAAACATTAAAACAACTTTCATTTATACCACGACAAAAAAGGACGCTGATGAATTAAAGAGGTTTCTTCTAAAATAAAAGCTTGACTTGTGTGTCAAATAGAAAAATTCAAGATTTTTATAAGGAATGGTTGCAGTTTTGTAAGAGACTGTATAAAAATTGTGGCTTATAGAAAAAAACTTGATGAAAAAGTAATAGTAAAGATACTGGTTTCTGAAGTGAGAACGACTTTGAGCTAAGGCCAAATCATAAAGTATGTGAGAGTGATGCAAACGAGTACATCTGGGGCAACTCCCAGGTCCTCTTTCTATATTCACCACTGGAACTTTATTTTCATTTGATTAGCCAATTCCTGGAGACACAACTCAAAATGCAAAGAAAAAAGCACCAAATACAGTGGATCAGGCCATTTTAGGGAAGTTGAGAAGCTATTTTAAAGGTTCCTCTTTGAAGAAAGTGTTCCCTCCTTTAAATTTGTGGTTAATTTTGTTTTTGCTCAGATTCAGTTCTCCTGTATTTTTGCCTGTATGGAGACACTAAGCCTGACCAACTAAAGCCATATGGAGCACGGCAGAGTCTTCTGACCTAATCTTTTATCAGCTGTTTACGTCGATGGTTGCTTGGAAATCTTTGTTGGCATTTCGAAATGTGTCATCACAAAGGGGAGTAGCTCAAACAAACAACAGAGTACACAACGGATCTGCCTTCTGGGGTTAACGGTTAAGGGTTATCATGTCAATCTGTAGCTTGTTCGAACTTCATGGCGTGCGTCTCCACGCATCAGTCACACTCCAGAGGATCTGTCCAGCCTATACACAGCCTACGAGGGGAGAGGTGCGCTTGGAAGACTACTCATGCCCATTTGCATGCATCTCGGTGCAATTCAAGTTTAATTTTGTGATTACTAACAATCATAATGACAGCAACACATTACTCCAGCAATGACAATTTTTTTATATTGTAAACTTCAGAATCATCTTTTTATGCAAAATGAAAGTGAAAATCAGACTCCTCCTTGTAGATACTAAAACGAAGAAATGTCTAAACAGATAAGAGTTTATGTGAGCGATTTTCAAAATACATCACAAAAATGTTTAATTAATGTTCCAAGGATATCCCCATCAGATA
>VUQR01036036.1:80433-104483 GCA_015108515.1 Hemichromis elongatus
AAAAAACCCCAAAAAAAAGGGGGGGGGGGGGACCCAAAATCAATAATCATTCTAAGATATGAAATTCTGATTATTTTGTTTGTTTGTATTTTTCTGCACTTTCATGACAAATAAAAGAGGTCATCTCACATTGTAGGGATTTAATACAGCTATTTTCTATCTTACTTTCTTTCATAAAACCCTTGGCTAAGTTGTCAAAATGACTCATATCATACAGTGGTACTCTACATCACTGATAGTATGAATAGTGAAAGTCACAGAGGAACAAATGTTTTAGAGTAACGTGCTGACTATGAATTTTATTATTTATTTTCCAAGTCACGCTTGCTTTACATGATTAGGCAATCACTACGAACTTACATGAAGTCTAAAGGAAATTGTTTATTGCTTCCACCCCGATTTGATAAGAGATACATCTAAATAATTAAAGTAATGGTTTATTTATTGATGGAGAAGTTTAAGCTGAAGCCCAGTTTCTAATAATATCAGATGAGCAACATACTCTGTGATTTCATTGCTTAAAATTTAACTCAGCAGCTACTTTTAATTAAAAGCATAACAACATAAAATTCAAAATACAAACTTTTACTATTCTTCTGTTCATTCAGTGCACATCAGTAGGGCTCCACTGTAATCTTTTCTTGCTGTAGTTTAGTACAAAAGCAGAAAACTCTTAAAGAAAATCCAGTTTGCCATTCAGTTGCTACATCCCCTCACAATTAGTTGCCCTCATAATTTTCCCTGCCTTGCCTTCGCCTTCATAGTTTCTCTTTTGCAGTCAAGCAGACACAGTAAAGAGATCGAGAGAGAGTCATTTGACAAAGAAAGGGTAAAAGTTGGCACTGAAAGTGAATCAAGGGAGCAAAAGCAAACAGAGGAAGGAAGGAGTGGGAAGGGGGAGAAATGGAGGATGGAACTTGGCGGGGGAAGGAAAGGGAATGGGAGAAGAGACAAGGGGGTGAAACTGTAAGCAGAGTGTGGATAAACTCCAATGAAAACAGAGGGTCAAATGTACCATTTTTATGCAGAATGGGGATAGACCCATTACCACTTCTTGACCACAAGTGACAGGGCAGTCTGGTCCACGACCCCCTGTTTTACAAAGCAAGAACAAGACCATAGAACGAAGGCAGAAGGAGATCCACAGTCATTTAAAGATCAATCAAAGAAACATATTGAGGACTACCTCCAAGGTACTTACAGAAGGACAAAAAGAACAGTGACCTACTTTTGCATTTTTGCGTTTCACCCTACATAGACATAAACGCACCACACAAACCTCACATACGCAACGATTATCTAACACACTGCCCACAAATGCATCAGTCCACATCCAGGGTCACGTTGACTGCAGCCGCTGGGACAGAAGTGCAAGACAACCATCCCTGCTTCCTGTTTTTCTGGAAATGAAACTATGTCAAAGGCGTTAATGTTGGGAGAACAAAACACAAGCAGTTAAAAACGGATCCCAAAAGCTCATACAAATCTAAACCTGTGCACACATAAAAACACAGAAAATGTTTAAAACCCACAATCAACAGTTAAAACAAAAGGCAGGATGCAACATGGTTCTGTAAGATGCCATGCATTTAATCAGAGATCTGATCACTGGCAGTGAAAACAACCAAAATGGGCAAATAGTGATTTTTATCTCCAAATTTTCACTCTTTCAAACCTGCTACTGCTTGGTACTGCAGTTTAGCAACAGCCTGTCAAACCCCCCGCTTTAGCATCTTGTCAAAGCAGCACTGGCGCTGTAAGAGAGAAGGTTTGGAAGAAAACATATATATAGTTGTGGAAACGGCACTCCTGGGCGCCAAGCTTGTCTCTGAAGATAGATGTTACACCTCTGAGGGGAAAAAAATCATTGCAAGACATATGTTAAAGGAAGGGACTTGAAAGAGAGCTTACAAAAATATATTCACAGAAAATGATAAATAGAGATTCATTCATATGTTCATTCATTCTGCAAAGTAAAAATGTGTGCATGTATGCTGTTGCTATCAAATAAATATTAAATGGACTGGTGCCTTTCTATGCTATTTAAGCATTCAAACTGCTTTCTTACTACAAGCGTCATTCATACAGATCCATGCAATGGCTATTTTTTAGGGCTAATGTTATTATTTAACATTCACACACTCAAACTACAACGGATCCATTGGGGCAATTCAGTATCTTGCCCAAGCTGGGATCAACACACCAATATTCTGTTTAGACAAAGTGTTTTTCCTCCTCTCATTAATTCTCAATTAACCCAGTGACAGTGAACAAAATATACATTTTTTAATCATTGCACCTTGGCCTCTGTAAACAGGTCTGGACAATTTCAGACGAGAGAAAGTGGGAAAGCCATTTTGCACAGCTGAAGTATAAAATGCATTTGATGTATGTCTGTTTGAGAGGACAGATGAGTAAGTCAAACAGTTGCTGAACTCTAACCCCAAACTTTATTTATGCCTCAGGTGCAGTCAGATGTGCAGAGAAGAAAGGTGTGTTGCTATGGACATCTGTTTTTTGTCCAAACTTTTACTCAACTCTCACACGCAGAGTTGAAGATGTTTTTCCAAGAATTTCAGCTGACAAAAAAACTGACATGTACCATGTTGCTGGAGCTAGTCTACTTCATATCTACTTCTGTATGCACTCTTCACGTCGGGCAGAAGTGTTAAGCTAGATGTTATTTCTACTGATGTTTCCCATAAGCCCTCACGTGACCACCATTCAATTTTAAGACCCCCATGGGGCTCACTCTGTTTTGGCCCCCAGCAGACCTTAGCTCGCTGACCCCTACACGTTCCTCTTGGCCCCTATAGGCAGTGAGGGATTGTACAGGAGGCAGGGTCTGAAGACAGGGGGGGAGAAAGAGAGAAGGGGTCAGCAGCGATAGAGAGGAGTACTTATTCAGGAAAAGCATTAAAGAGGCAGGTATTGATTTGGGATTTTAAATGTTTTTCACAGTGATATATCCAATTAGCCCTTGAACCCTCCATGGGTGTATAGCGGGCTCCCCTGAGGAGAGATCCAATATTACACTTCTCCTCATGGTTCCCTGAAATGATAAGAAATAGTACCTGTAAAAGTCCATAACTCTAATTCCACTTATTATTCATTGCAGGATTATGGTTGCGAAACTAAACTCTTTTTCCATGCGGGTCCACCAAAGTTCTTTTTTGACTTGCATCTGTTTTTATCATGTCCTCTCTCCGCCGTGTGTGTGACATGCCGACTTGTTCAGGCAGTGTGGACAGCTCCTGGATATTGGTAAGCTTTAATTCTCTCTGCACATCCACATCTCCCTCCTCCTCCTCCTCCTCCTCCTCCTCCTCCTCTTCTTACTCCTCCACCTCCTCTGTCCCCCGCTCAATCGATGGTAAGTTATTTAGCAGATAAAAGAGTTGGATCAATCCACCAGCACATATCAGAGTGCCAGCAACTTGTGTATATAATCTGATGCGTGTGTGTGTGTGTGTGTGCACGCCAACAGAGACAGAAAGTGTCAATGGCATAAGCATATGTGTCCATACCCGGATATCTGAGCATGTGTGTGCCTAAAAATACAGTGCCTCTCCATGTGTGTGTGTGTGTGAGCGTGTGTGCGTGCTTTCTAATGTGTACATACCCACATGTTACTGCCACTATGTCAGAATCACAGAGATACAGAGAGGAGAAGAAGAGAAAGTGTCCTTGGCTGTTGAACGACAGTCACCTTTTATTTGTTGTACATGATGTGCAGACTACTTGCTGGGGTGGTCTGCCTATTGTAAATATTTAATTTAATTCCATTTGTCATTACGCACATGAATTGAGGCCATTGAATTGAATAAGTGAAAAAGGCTAAGACATGTGTAAGAATACGCCTCCCACTTACAGACAGGCAAAGTGCTGCTTATAATAGAAAAGGAATGTGAGAGGGGGAGACAAGAAAAAGAGTTTGTTTTGAGCAAAATGAAGAGTATAAATTCAAGCCAAAGTGGGACGGAAACATGGAATGATCCTGAAGACGGGCGTGAGGGATAAGATGTTAATTTGAATGTTACGAAAGCGAGACAAAAAAATGTTGTTTTATGCCAGAGAAGAAATTGCTTTCAATACCGAGATAACTCAAAGCAAATGTATGAGGCTAGATCACAGGACGAGCAGTGGGCTTTTTATTACAGCCAAAGAGGAGAAAAAAGTCTTTAAGGGCTTGTGAGGGCAAGACAATGTTAATAAGGTCATGGGGGAACAGCTGTAAATGTCAAAGGTCACCACGAGGCGCACAGACCAGCACCACATACATAAATGTGCGCAAACACACAAAAACCCTAGATTGTGATCATTTACTTTAGGAGGCTGGCTTGTCTCCAGCGCTAACAAAGCACTTATTAAAAAGGAGACTTGTTAAAAAGTTACTGTGTGCATGTATCTGTGTCCTAATTGTGTAAAACAAAAGCAAAAATAGAATACCTGAAGCAAGCACATCTACACACACACACACAAACCATCTTTATACACACAGTAGACATCCACAATACACCTGCATAATAGTACAAGTGTAATTACGCTTCTTGCACCAGTGCACGCTCACACTCACAAAGATGTGTACACCACACACAGCCAAACACTTGAAATTAAGAGTGAGTCACTGCGTTGCAAAGCAAGGCCTGGGGAGCTGGGGATTTCCACACAGAGAAAAACAGGTGACATCTGCCCAGCTCCCATACAAATCTATGTACAGTACACCTACGTACAGCTGCTCCGAGTGCAGTAAAACCTGCAAATGTGTGACAGGTAAAAAGATCCTTTATTCTTATGAGACAGAAACACAGGAGAGCTTGGGAAAAACCAGGGTGAAAAAAGTCAGAGGCCGCGCGAGTAGTCAAAGGGTTCTTGCCGCAAACTAAATTACCTCAACAGCTGAAACACACATGCTTATGTGATTTTACACACTCACACACACTCACGCACACAAATTTGCACGGCCCCCACCCCTGAAGATTCACCCAAGTGCTTACCCATATACACAGTTGAAATGGCCATGCATGGCCTGTTTTCACCTCAAATAAAGTTCACAGAGACCGTACACAAATCAATAAACAACCTTCTAGCTTAGCACCAAACATAGCTTGGCCCTTCTTTCTCCACCACTGCTTGGGTTTTAAACAGGGCACGCTTCACTCTTCCTTTAAAGTGACGTCTAGTCCCGTCTGCCAGTCAGTTTTTTTTTCTTCCTGTTTTTAAGTAAATTAGCAGGCAGATATACTATGTCAGGCTGTACACCACCATAATTGGCAACATTTGGATGTCTGACTGATGACTTACATGGGAAATCCCCCCCATCTAAAGCCTGGTCAGATGTGATGGTAAGATTTCATCATTGTTTAGTGTATTCTTTGCAAATTAACCACCTTGAACTAAAGCTGCAGGAATGATATCAAGCAGATGTGAATATCACAGGCAGCATAAAAATTAGGTTATGGTGAGATGAAGTGAGCCGGATATATTTGAATGATGCAGCACAAGCTACAGCCGAGCTGATCTTAACTACTGTGGTCTACTGGGTTATGTTTACAATATACAATTAAAACAAATGGTGCCATTTAGACAATTCAAAAACTTTTTAATGAGAACTTTAAGCCCTTAAATGGAGCTTAAATGGAGGAAATCCTGCATTAACTCAGCAAATACACACAATAATTTAATGTCTGTAATTTAACATACATATGTAATTTTGCTATTCCAATATCAGCGTGTTTTAATAGATGTTACACGACAATGCTACAACTTCCTGTAATTAAATGAAACAGTCTTAGTAAAACATCAGTCGCCAGTCAGCAGGATAATATCCAGTGTCTGTCTACACATCTTTTAATCCACCATGACCATCAGAAGTTTGCATGAGAAATGATGAGAAATGTGATTTCTGTTTTTCTTCACATTTGTCAGTGTGTCTTGTAAATTGTGTCTTTTGTTCTGTCTCTCTCCCATCACCCCTAGCCAGTCACGACAGATGGCTGTCCATCCTGAGCCTGGCCAGAGGTTTCTTCCTGTAAAACGGGAGTTTTTTCTTCCCACCGTCACCAATTGTTTGCTCAAAGGGTGCTGTCTGATTGGTAGATGGGTCTCTACCTAAAAATATATAGCGCCCTGAGGGGACTGATGCTGTGATTTAGTGCTATATGAATAACATTTAAATAAAAATTGAAATGAATTGAAAGTAAATTACAGCTGTTTGCGTATACACAGACTCTGTCTGTCTAGTGGCCTAAAACACCTCTCATGTCCTTTCATCTACCTGTTTTCCATTTACTCTATTTGTCCATTTAGACACTTGTGGCGAGGCAGAAGCACAAAGGATGAACATTGATTTGTGCCTCTGTGGTGGGCAGAGAGATGTGCAGCATGGGAACAGCTATTGGGGAGTCTTTGACACAGGCCAATATTATTCATCCAGGACAATATCCTAAAATGGCTAATTATACGGACCAATTAGAGGGCTAATTAGACAATTATCTAAGCAGACAATTTATTGGCTGAAGAAAATCAATACAGGGGCGAGATAGCAGCAGAGATTGGGATTTACTTTATATTACCTCACCTGCACGAGGGAACTTCACACAAAGAGACAAAGAGACACTCTGTAAGTTATAATCCCATCTCTGTATCACTTAGTCCATGAGCCTAAAATCACAATATGCCCATTTCTAACTGTTCCTCTTTTTTGGGGAGATATTGGGTTGTAATTTGAATGTTTCCTCTGGGCATGTGTGGGTAGAAGCATTCAGGTGACTGGTGACAGCAGATTTGTTAAAAGAGTGAAAGAGTGAGAGCTGCTGTTCCCACAGGACAGGCAGTGTGAGTTAGGTCCCACTGCAGCTCTTATCTGATCATCGTGTCATCCCGATAGACCTCTCCTTTTAGTGCCCTGCTCCTTTCTCTGTTTACGCTCCAACTCTTACTGTCTTTACTCTACAGCAGAATCACACAAAGGGTTCATCTTTCTTTGTCGGTTATGTCCCTCACACAACCGTACAGCTACGCACCCACACAGACACACAAAGCTCATCTTCACTGTGCACAACTCTGGCATCCAGTCAAAGTGGCGTTAAATTGTATTAAAATAGTGCAGTGCTCGTCGCAAATTTACATGGGAATTAGGGAGAGTAGAAGTAATTACTCCGGGCCAGTGCCACTAATTGAATAAAGGTGCAGCCTTTTCTCTTCTCTCTCCTCCTCTGCTCTTTCATTCTATATGTACAACCCTTCTCTTCAATGTCAGTGTGCCACTGCGTTGCCCTCGTCAAGGGCCCACATCATAAGCAAAAGAAATCAGTGGAGGGTGCTTTGCATGCATGCACCTGTGTTTCTGTGGGCATTTGTGGATATTTGTTTTCCCAAGTTGTCCTCGTATTGTGTGAAGCAAAAAATGTGAACGTGAGTGATCAACACTGTGCATATATATGTATGCATTCCCAAGCCTTTTGGGAAATTAGATGGATAAAATCTATGCATGTCAAGATGTAGCTGTTCTGTTAGGTGCGTAGCGTTATTCCCGTGGGAGACAAATCAGAAGCCGAGTGAACAATACAAGCAGATATGCAGACATGACCAGATCACAAACAGACAGCCTAGGGCTGTGTTTGTAGTAGGAGTCCAAGTAGGCCTTTGAGGTGTGGCAAATATGAGTAACTGTCACACACACACACACACACACTATATTCCCATTAGAGCATTTGCATTGGCAAAGTGCATCCTGGCTCATTCCCAGGTTTGTTTAATTCTGTAAATGCAGTTAATGTTGCAATAAAAAAACACCACTGTATTAACAGATCCCTGCAACACATCACCACTGTTTCAATATCTGTTTGTGCATTCCTTTGGAAAACATATCAAAAAATATTTCAGCCTCTCTTTTTTATATTTCAAAACCCTCTACAAAGAGAGACATAAATCTTATTTCTTTCTGTGGGTCTGTGTGAAGGGGAGAAGTTGGCTGCTCTCAGGAATATCAACCTGTGGCTGTCAGCCTTATCAGATCTAACTCGCTCAGGGAGAACTAAACACACTCTGTTTCTGAGCCACTCTTTCTCACACACACACTCGAAAGGACATACATGAAAACACACTTGCTACACACACACACACTTGCCTGTTTATTTACAAACAGTTTTACAAGTTCAAAATGCACGCTTGAGACAATGCTAACAAAAAGTTTGAGTCTGACTTTATTTTTTGACATTATTGTTATTTGGTGTGACAAAAATGACAAGCCAAAGGGAAAAATGTGCTCAAAGTGAATGAAAATGGTTTCATATTTATTATTTTGTACAAATATGCATATAATATAAAAAGAAACATTAAAAAGCACATAAAAGTGTTTTTCTTTATTTGTAAAATTAAAAAAATAGCTAGACAGTGTGTGGTTAAGTTCTTAGCCAATAAATAGGTCAACGCTTATCCTCTCATGAAACTACACTGTGCAGTCTCTAAAGATTAAACGGATAAGATGTAACACGTTAATGAGTGAGCTTTAGAGGTGGTGCTGGTAAGTGGATCTTGCTTCCTGGGACAGAACTAGTCTGACTGTTTAGTTTTGTTACTGCTTCTGGTTTCACATTTAACATGTAAAAGAAAATATTCCTAAATATTGAAATCTGTTAAAGACAGATACATTAGGCATTTGCCTTTTAACAATCTATCGTTTACAAATGTGCATTAAACTGCTAAGCATCCTAGAGTTAGGCCAATCACACAAACAAACAAAGAAACACACATTTAATCTATAAAGACTTTGCAAACAAAACAAATAAATTTACAATCACATAAAAATAAAATAAATAAAAAATCTCTTTCAGCAATTTCCTTGGTTGGTGCTAGGTCATGTTCATCTCTGCACGCCACTGTGTGGGTGTGCGCCTCTTCCCTGGTGGCGATATTATGAGTGAAAATACCTGCTGACGCACGACAGCCAGACTCAGAGGTCAAATACTTCAGAGCTTGCTTTCATTGATTCATCGCCCCAGGTACAGACAATGTATCTAAGTGTGTATGTGTGTGTTAGTGTGTGTGTGAGAGAGAGAAAGAGACAGACATAAATTGTGTGTGTGTGTCTGCATCTACATCCAAATGTCTCTCTGTGTTAGCATGTCTGTCTGCACCCAGTGCTTCTGCCTCAAACAGAGCTTCAGGCCAGCCTCCGTTTCCTGGCTAGGGGCACAGCCTCTACTGTTAAGTGTTAACAAGAGGGATACTGAATGAAAGAACAAAAGATGTGCCTGAGGCTAAAGTTGAAATGCCTTTGAGACACAGAGGACATCTCCATGGGGGTAAGGAGTGGCAAGGGAATACGAGAAAGCAACAGAGACACCATGGGAGCACTAAAGATGATATATCAAGTGACGTGCAGAAATTGGACACCTTTAAAACGAGGACAGATTTGTCTCATTTCCTTCTCACACACGTAAAAAAAGAAGGAAAACATGTCTTGAATGCGCTTTACTGTAAACAGATTCCCCAGAGTTTCCCTATTTAACTAATCCTCGAACCGAGAGAGAGTTAGAAATCAAGGAATGGAAAACCAAAGGACCCAAACGGTCACTGACGTGGTTCTCATGGATTTGTCGAACACAACTGTGTGTTTATGTTTGTGGTTTAATAGCATCAAAGTCTGTGTTTGGCAATCACCTTGTCTGTACCATTAGTCCAAGATAATCCAGCTCACTCAAGAAGCAGTGAAGAAGGCCAGTTCAGAAATGTTTGTGATGTAGATCCAGATGCAGGACTCTTCAGCACCCACATACGCAAGCAGCTATGATCTTTGCACATATCAATAAGCCCTTGAAAGGAAAAACCACAAACAAAAATATTAGTCTGGTACATAATGTTTACATTCCTTTGCTCATTTTTCGGGGCCATACGAGACTCCTCCTTTTTTCATATGCCATCTATGTGTTTAGAATGAAGCCAGATATTTTTCGCTGAAATGTAAAAGTAAACACTGCTGTGGAAGTCCCTCCATTTCCTGCTGACTTCCTGTCATGGGGATTTATGCACATACAAACACACACATGGCATACAAGGAGGGGAGTGCTCTTTCACCATTTCCCAGCAAAGCCAAGCCTGTCAGCACTAGTTTTTCTACACTGACCTGTCATAACCGCAACACAAACAGGTGGATCAGGGGTGAAGCTCAAGTCAAAGGAAAAAATGCAGGAATATATCTAACTCTGAAATGCCTACAACTGTGAATAAGGTGGTTAAGAAAATAGATGCATGGATGGTTGACTGCAACAAATAAACCCTAAAGTGGTGAGAATTCAATTCAAAGCAATAACGATAAACATGCTTAGAGTTTCATTTAGCCTCTCATTTCCCATCACTGCTCTTATGCCAAACCTCAAGCAGATTGCACATCTTTTACTCATTAAAGAAATTCCCTCAAACTTCTGCCAGCTTTTAAATTAATCACAGGTCCTCAGTTATCAGTTTGTGTATTCTCACCATAAATCCACTAAATTCATTATTGTAAAAACCTCCAAAGTGAAACTTAAAGCTAGCTGGTTCTTGCATGTGTACTGTGACACTTTATAGAGGAAAGGTACCTAACATCTAAGCATCTGACAACTGGAAATACATAACCCAAATTCACAATTATTAACCGGCACTATTGATAATGACACATCGGTGCATTTCTGCTTATCTCTCATTTGCCAATTTACTTATACTAACTATTCATTGTTAGCAAAACTGTGGCACAAAGATGAACACAAAAGGGCTTCTGATGACAACAGGAGTGTTAGCTGTGCGATATGCTTTGAATTATGATTTGATCAGAGGGGACATGAAATATTCATCTGTGGTCTCCTGAAGGGACGGCATACTGTTAAAAAGGCATTGATTTGACAAGCCAAACAAACGCTGATGAGGCCTGATAATCAATGGCGGCATTGATGACAGTGTGTGGTGGCCCTGGGCTCCGAGCTATTGGATGGGCTCACTGTGAATAATGAATGAGGAGATTCCTGATTGATCAGTGAGGTTGTCTCTCTTTCAGACACTCAGCTGGTATTTCAACGGGGCCTCCAGCAGCGGAGACAACACGCCAACAACAAGCCAACACCAACCTTCCCGAAGACTAGTCGCTTCACTGCTTCCCAACCAGATGAAGGACAAGATGTTAATCGATGAGTCCACTCATGACGAGGGGGAAAAAATGGTTTTTGAACGTATGAATGAGAAGAGAATTATGTAAAAACACCGTCAGTAAAAGTACAAGACAAGAGAAACACAGGATACAAGAAGAAGAGTGAGAAAACCTTCGGGTCCTCTGTGAGTTTGTCCTTGAGAACAAAATGTCTGGACTGTTTGTCTGGTACCCAAGGGTGTACATACATAAACACGCACGCACACACCCAAACACAGGCATAAAAACACCCACACACAAGTGACAGCAGTGGTAGGGTGTGCTGCGTTTTGTCATTTGCCTGGCTTCCCCACACCAGTGCTGAATGTCAACTCTTTTATTCTTTTGTACTTGGAAGAAGAGGTGGGGGAATGATGAGGGGAACAAAAACACCAAACTACAAAAAAGGTCCCCAACAATGCCGCTATCGTCGCAGCATCTACCGCCGCTGTCTCCTTCTCTTCACCCTCCTCTTCTTCTCTCTCTCTCTCCCTTTATGCCCCCCCCCCCTTTCACATTCACACTCCCTCATAGAATATCACTTAGCTCTGCCCTTGAATATCCTCCTCCGTAAGTGCACACGCTGAGCTGCACTGTGAAAAGACTTGAAGAAACAAAGTGGGTAGGATGTCTCCGCAGCAGTGATGCTGACCGAATGTAGTTCATTGTTGTCTCAAGGTAACCGGCAGCAAGTTTCATGACATTCTCTGACATGCTTTTGTGTAACAGTTTGCGAGTTGTAATGAAGATGAAGATACTAATACGTAGTTGAAAGTGCTAGGTTGGCCCTTCATTATTTTCCTGTGCATAGCTGTCTGCTGTGTTCCACCTCTCTCTCTTTGTGAACTCTGGGTTTCTCTCCCACTGTGAGTATTTATTCTGATGATGAGAATGATTATGCAAATGAGAGAAAAGTGCATCAATCTGTCTAGCCAATGAGAAACACCTCTGTGATTGCCCTCAACTTATCATCCAATTCATTTCAGTTTTTTTTCTAGTCTCTACATTTTTTCTTCTCCTCACACTGAAATGTGTCGTTCTCACATGCCCCTCTCTAAGGTCTACTGCTTTTCTTTTTTATGTCAATATATTCTCCTATATTGCTCATCTGAACATACATCCCCATTTACCTCACCAGCATCACTGCGTATGAATGCAGATACAGTGATATTGATCCACACAAGAGAAATCATGGGGATAATAACTGAACCTCTACTCCACATCTAACCTTATTCAGAGGACTGAGGAACTATTTTGTTCCCACTGAACTGACCAAACAACAGAAGCTGCAGCTAACAAACATTGCCAGTCACCTTATGTTCGCATCTTCTAACAGAGGTTTTTTTGTTGTGGCACATGCATGTTTATTTGTCCTCATCGACAGGGTTTGTGGATGCGACTCGCTGCTCATGACAGTATTTTAAGTAATCAGGTTATGAGTTCTGGAAGAAGACATTATTCAAAAGTATTCTGAGGCATGTTGAGCATTAAAAAGCAAGCAACACTTATTATCATCTAGATGGTTGGACAGTGCTATGGGAAGAAAGTCTGTCATCATGTCTCATTTCCCAATGAGTTCGAGTTTTCTTTTCAGTGTCTGAGCTCCAAAGGTGCTCTTCTCAATGAGCTAACATTGCTTTGGATACAAGCCAAACCACACTTCACCATATAGGGATATCATTGCACACGAAGAGCCTAAAAGCAAACCTATCGCAACTGTATACAAGTCAGGATCACAATATGTCACCGTGAGATGATGTGGGATAATGTGTTGCCCTGGTCCATCATATGCCCAGGAGTTAACAGCTTTTGGCAAAATCCCAGTTTCCGCCTCTCTGCTCCCAGGAATCAACCTTTTCTGAATTCTGGATTTCCGCCAAACAAATCCTCCCTCCGTGGACTTCTGGAGGGGGAAAAAAAAAACTAAGCAGCCTTTGCTGTAACAAAGAGCACAAGAGAGCAGTGGAGAGTGAGAATAGCTAATACCAATGTTTGTTCCTCTCAATTACAGTTTTAAATGGAAATCAATGTTGCAGAGGGAATGAGCAGAGCCCTTAACATTGGGGTGATAATCACATTAAGACGGGGCTTAAATCAACACCAGACCTTAGCCTCTGGAGGGAGAAGAACAACACAATAAGAGTGGAGACTATTCAATTTTCTCTCTCTCATAATCTATCTATCACTCTCATACAACAGTTGTCTCCAACTCCTAAACCGCTGTCTGGTTGCCAGGATACCACCCATAAGTTTCACCATAGTAACATCTGGAATAAAGGTGGGTGGGAAGACTGCCAGGATAGGCCTGGAGTTTCACTGTGGCCATAAAAACAACAAAAATAAATCTTATTTTCAACTGCTCTTTCCAGCGTGACACAACAACATGGACACCGATGCACACACACAGTGTCTCATATATCTTGGCCAACTCAAACTAAGTTAATTGCTTCTCAGGTCCAATAATAGACAAACAGTAAGAGGTTGTTATTTCCCTGCTTTTACTTTAGAACAAACAAAGCAATGAAAACAGAGCAAAAATGGTGCAGTTTAAGTAAGGCATTTCATATAGTTCCAGCAGCTGAGTCTATTACTGTGTGGGCGCTGACAAAGTGGCTTTCCCTGGATGAATGGTAATGTTTGCACTCAGCTAAAGAGGTGCAATAGTGGAAGTGTCACTAACAACCCAGTTAGGTACTACTATTCTGACTATATAATAAACAGATCAAAAATACAGCCCATCTAAGAAGTTTTGCCTGGTTCAACCTCAGTGTATTCTATCAGCAAGTTTGGGGATCATAATTACATTATTTTATAACAGTAATCATAAAACAAGGTACCATGAAGCTTGTATTCTGATCATTACCTACGTCTATAATCTTCACTTAACTCCCATTGTAGACATGGTGACAGATACAGTCTGCACCTTCATATCTGTTCACTCATTTGAGTAACACATATTGTCACACCGTGATTACGCTTGCCAGAACTCATTAAATGTCAAACATCTATGTAAATGTGCTGTGATCTGCAGACTGACATGCACAGCACACATTTTCAGGAAAAACCTGTACTTGAAGATCATGACAAATTAGGCAATGATGGAAATGTTGATAGCAGCCGCGTTGGCTCTTAAACTGAAAGGGCCAAAAAAAAATCCTCTGCTAAGTCAATCACTTATAACCTAAAAAATAAAATATCAGAGACAGTCATACAGGCCAGAAGCATTACTATGTAAACTGAAAGGCAGGAAAAGAAACACTCACACCAGCAAGTAGCGGTATCTGCCAGCATTCATTAAATTAAGCTCAATAAGCTTCTCTAAATGTAAACAAATACCGGTATTGGCTACAAGTTGGAAACCTTACACTGTTTATTTACCTATAACAAAAAGGTAAAGATATGAACAAATAATCTTTTTATGCTCAGGAAAGTCTCAGTCTATTACTACGTACCTATAGCAAAGTTTAATATTCATTCCTTCATTCAATGCATTTCCGATGCAGTCCACGGATATAGTATGAGATCTGGTTTCAATCTGATATGCATTAGTGAAAATATGATGCAAAATATCCATGATTCATATTGACTCAAAAAATTGAAAACAAATAAGTTAGTAAATAACTTCTTCTGCAGTGCTGGTAACAAATATTCACAAAAACAAATATAGAAACAAAATGAACCAATCGCATCACTTTGCCTTACATAATAAATGAAAAACATATGTCTGTATATCTGTAACATTAAAGACAATCTGCCCTGTAGGTCTTCAGTCTTCTCTAAATAAGCATCGTTTTACCTCTTTTTTGAAACCCAAGTGTAATTGTCTTGCTTTCCTCTTTCCTAAAGTCGGCTTACCATGAAGTACGGTCTCATTTGGCGGTTCTCTCCTACTACTCAAGAACACTGAGTTTTCACATGTTCTTTTTCCAATATATATTCCAGAAGCTCTTAACTATGGCAGTCAGCTTTTCCTGTATTTTACTACATAGTCGAGTCAGTGTCATCTGTGTTTTACCAAGGAAAAAAAGAACAACCATGACTTACAGTTGATGGGTTATTTCACCTGCTTGTCAGACAGTTAGTCTTTCCTAACATGCCTATTTTGCACCTCTCGACACTCAGGGAAACCTCAATATTCTGCTTTTCCACCTTTGCTACATGATCTCACTGTCCTCCTATTTCTGTGTCTTTAATTCACATTGTCACAGTCCCAACTTCTCTTTGCCTATCCAGTGTAGCAGAATACAATACCATGACACTGGAAGGCAGAAAACACACACATACACATGTCCCCCTCCTGTGCACATCCTCTATGGTTGCAGGGTGAAGATATGCAAAGCGTCACCATCATCAAAACAAAAACTGCAAGGGAATATAGGGCAATTGAGTAAATTAAAATGCATCCCTAGAGACATGTCTTTCTTTCTTATCTGCTTGCTCTCTTCCCCCCATTCCCCTGCTGCTCCCACTGAAGAAACAGGCCTTTTTTGCTCTTTAGTTTAAATTGTTCTGGACAGATGCTTATCCAAGTCATAGTAACACGGACAAACATCTGTGGTTGTTTTAGGACTTGAAAATTAAAAACAGATTTTTTTCTGACTCTAACAAATATTTTGACAGGATATCAGTTCAACTGAGGACACGCAATGTATAAACCACACATGTAATTAAACTGGATTAAAAAGCACACTAAGAGGAGAGTGTTCAAGGCCAAGAACATGGGACAGTCCTGCCACAATGAAACTAAATTTGCACGGCACACGTTAGCAAAAAAGGAAATATAAAATTTAATGAATGACGATAACACAAACAACTGGAAGTGACATGCATTTTATAGTCATAGCGTTGCTAAATATTTTGTTGGCTTATATTACTGGTAAGTATATACATATATATATATATGTACATATACATTGTTAATTTCATCATAAAATTAAATAAATGCTGTTAATTGCAAAGGTTTATGTGTACAGTATAATTAGTAAAGGACTGAACCAGTAGGGTTTGTTTGGAAGGGTTACCAGGAGAAATTCTCTGTGAAGAAACCACAAGACTTCTGGATTGATGTCCTTTAGACAGATGAGACCAAACTGAGATGTTTGGCCATAATGAACATCAACACATTATATTAGTGCAAACACCTCATACAACTGGGTGTTGAGTGGGCTATGAACTCTTCTGTGTAACAAAGTATTGTAGAGTCAAATGTGAGGCCATTTAACATCTAAAGCTTGGCTGAAACTGGGTCATGTAACGGGGGCAAAGATCCAAAGCACAGCAGCAAATATGGCTGAAAAAGAAGAGTCAATGTGTTGCAATGATCCAGTCAAACCTGGACCTCCACCTGACTGAAATGCTATAGTAGGAACCTTAAGAGTATATACATTTACTTAAGCAACGCTGTAAAGAAGAGTGGGATGAATTTCTCCATTGCAATGAGTCAGAGTGAGAGACTAATGAAGTCATACAGAAAATGATTGCTTTAGGTTATTGGTGGAGTTAGGCAGTTCGACATGATTCGACATGATTTTTCATTAAATCATTCACTTGTCACAAAGCTTTTGTTGGTTTACAAGCGAATAATAACATGCTGACAATATGAACTGATCAATAGTCTCCTCCTACATTTTTACCAACACTATTAATTAAAAGGTTGTTTGTGTCCATGTAAATGTTATATAATCAAGATAGCATGATTTGGGTTTTCTAACAAAATCAAAAGAAGCTAAAGAGGTAAAGTGGTTCCTGTCAGAATTATTTTGTTGACCACAGGCAACAAAAACTGGTAAATGATGAGTCCTACTTACCTTAGCATTAACCCCTGATTTGCTAGCCAGCTATATGTACAAATACTGACAACCGCCAGTGCTACCACAGTGTCTACACACCGACGGCATCAACTTTAAAATCCTACATTGCCTTTTTCTCAGGTTATCACATTCACAAGCTTTTCTGAAAACTTGACCTTTGAATCTCAGTGACCTTGACCTCAAAGTCAAACTCATTCAAATTTTTAATAGATAGATCTATGGTATCAATTCGAAGCTTTTACGTTGCATCGTTCTCAAGTTAAGACATCCACAAACTTAAGTATCCATACCACCCACCCATCTGCCTGCCAAGCGTGGTGATGGCAACTACAGTGGGAACCAAATAATGTGTAAAGACATTTCATTTGTTCGCTTTTTGGTTCATTACACTTTGAATCAACAGAAACAGATAAGGCAGGCCTATAAACTAACTTTTTCACAAATTGTGTTGGGTTGAATGGACAAATGAGTGCACGTCATGCAGGTACATTAAAACCATAGAGATGGGAGTGGATGATGGCAAACAAAACAGATGAAGTGGGGTGAAAAAGGGTGACGGTAAGGGGCGTTTGTCCAACCAATGACCAGACAGACAGTAGTCAATAAATCAAGGAAGGGGTCAAACATGCAGGTGGTTAGAGTAGCTATTAAGAGCTACCCTTCATGCGATCAGCTTGATTAGCATCAGGCTAAAAGAACAGCACTCCCCCTACGTTTTCTCTGCCTACCTCTGTTACAGATGGATGTTCAAAAAACATTTCTGAAATCGAGCAATTGTTGAAATACATTAAAATAAATGTTACATTAAAAAGAATTCTCAACCGAGATTTCAAACGTGTTTTACCCTAGTTGGGTGTGAATAAAGATAGGATTCCCCAAGACACTAGAGGTGTTTTTGAAGTAAATCGCTACTGTAAATGTTTTAGTTTCAGCTATAATAGTGCCTTGATTCATCTTCACTGGGGAGAAAGAACAACCAGCCACCCGCATGTTCTGCTTTAATCCATACCACTTAATCTTTGTGGAAAAGGCTCCTCTTATCGTGCCTCCCGCATGTAAGTCTGTTTATATCTTCTCCTCTTTTCCTTAGACAAACCCGCATACACATATGTGAGCTCATGAAAACACTCACACGTAAAGATACGCAAACACACACACACAGTATGTAAAGCAAGCGCATGTAATTACCTCAGTACAATGGCGCTACAAAATGCCAGACAGCGTTTGCATCAGCGTGTATGTGTTTAGAGTTTTGTAATTAGCAGAATACATTTAAATACATTTGGCTGAAATACTCCTGGGAGAGTTCCTGTGTGCTGTGTCTGCCTCAATCTCTTGCTCCCTTTATTCTCCCTGCTTGCATCTCACAATCCCTGCAGTACTAATTTTCTTTTAAATTTACCGATCAAACTCTTGCCTTCATGCACAGATTTTTTTGTTCTCTTTCTTTATGTTGTACCTCACCAGCAACTGCTCGATCAATGGTCCCAATGACCCTGCTGTGTAATTTGCATAATGGTATGACCACTATGGCAGAAAAGCAACCACCACATTTTACAGGACATGCTCTGAACCCACTACCACAGGACAACTTAACTTGCCTGAGGACAAAATAATCCAATTCTGGACCTTCATGGGGTCTAAAACACAATATGTGTGTATAAATCTGTGTAAAAGTCCACTTGCACTCTTCTGTCATCCAAACTCAATCAATCAAAACACAAGAACGAATTTATTTACTCATGTCAAAGTAGCACATTAGATTATCACTGGACACACTCATCTAATAAGGAGCTGCACTGAACTCTCCCCCTGAGCCCCTTCCTGCTCATCAAGCCAGTCTTAATTATTCAGCAGGCAGCCACGTGTCTTTCATCTCTCTGTTAATTGCTACAGACGACTTTTACTTGAACCACCGTGCTCAGTGAAAGCCTCTACTTGTATTGTATCATACCACCAGAGGTTAAATTAAAATATGAGTGATTAGACTTAGAGCTTACAGTTTAATCAGAGCGGATCCTAAAACCTGCAATCATAAAGCTCCAGCTTTGGGTTTAAACCACGCAGAAAGCCGTGACAACACTTTAAGTTTGTATCTGACAAGACTCATTAATGTTCACCAATCCCACCAAACCCCATACAGTTAATGACTGTGGCTATTATAACTCAAAAGTAATAGTAAGATCCTATAATCAATTAAGCAACACTGGTAAATGTTACACCTCTCTGCAATCCCTACTTGTCTTGCAGTAGCAAGTCAATGGGTCTTCCGTGGCCTTGTGAGGTGTGGACAAAGGTATGCCTGGGGTGTCTTCTCTTCCTTGTATTTGGTGCAAAATTTTTAATTTCTACTTAAGACTGCTTCTAGTAAAAGTAGGGTCTAATCATGCATTTCTCTTGAGCAACCTTGTAAACTTAACAATTAAGCTCGCACAGCATCTAGCAACTCCTGCACTTCCACTTTATAGAGGGTATAACAAAGAAAAACTCACTACTGTATCAATAATAATAAGAAAAGTTTCTTTTTTTAGTCAGACAAACAAGAAATCTAAAGATATCCCTTTTTCCTGTGAGGTAATCAGTGATGTTTCCAAGATATTCTAAAGTCCATGCATCCATCCATTGCGTAGTCCAATGAGTCTTGATTTCTGCTTTAAGATTCATATGGTACAGTCAGAATTTGGTGTAAACAATATAAAAATGTGGATCCATCCTCTCTTGTAGTAAAAGTTCGGGCTGTTGCTCGTGTTATAACGGTGTTGTGGTTATTTTTGCCAACTTTGTGCCCGTTCCGATCAGTTAAGCATCCTTTAAACATCTAAGCCTACCTGAGTGTTATTATTATTTGCCATGTCCATCCCTTTATCACCACACTGTACCCATCTACTGATGGCTATTTCCAGCAATATAACACACCCTGTCACAAAGCTCAAATCATCTCAAACTGGTTTCTTTAACATGACAATGTTTATCTCAATCTATTGGAGCACCTTTGGGATATTTTGGAGATTCTCATCATGGATGTGCAGTCAACAAATCTGCAGAAACAGTGTGATGTATTCATGTCAACATGGACCAAAATCTAAGGAATGTTTCCAGCACTTTGTTGAACCTATGCCATGAAAATTAAGACGGCCCTTGGGGTCCAACCCAGTACTAGCTACCAATTGAAGTGACCAGCAAGTCCTGTTTGTTGGCCTCCCTGTATTTTTTAAAATTTCATATACTAAAATCACTAAAGATAAACCTCATCTCTGACATGAAAAAACAGAAAAAAAAGACATTCATTTAGAGTTAAAAGTAAAATGTCTTAGGGTTAGTCCTACAGTTTTTTCATATCTTTTTAAAAGATTTGATGTGTAAAACTGAGCAGAAAGGGAAGAAGGAAAAACATAGCTTGTATTTAGCAGATAAATTCACTCAGCTCCATAATCAGCAGACAGACATACTGGCGCGAGAGCACACAGAGTAAGAGTGGGAGTGATGGGGTGAAAAGTGATGGATAAAGAGGGAGAACTGGTAGGGAGCCTTGGCCACTTTAAGAGGCTGAATTTTTGATCTAAGATACACAGTTTTAAAGAAGGCAGATATATGAAACATGACTGCCTTGGAGTTATGTGCGAAAAGCAGGCATCAATGAAAATAAAACTTACAATTAAAAAATTAAATAAATCAAAAGTGTGTTGATTCAAAAAAGTTGGAGATACAAGTAGAGAAAGAAAGGAAGAAATAATAAGGAAAGCAAAAGACGGTAAAACAGAAGTGTAGGGAAAAGTAGAGCTGCAGAGAGTTACTGCTGTACGAGAGAATCATGACAAGAATCTATCATGTTTTTCCACCACTTCACTCCTGAGACCATGCATTTTAGTGGACGTTTGCAGCATCGCACACATGCACACACACACACACACCTACTGCTACATACATCAGTGCCGTGGAAACAGCACATGATAAATTCCGAACACAATACATTTTGTCGAAAAGATTTAACATCTAATTCAGGTCTGACAGCTCTCTCCATCTCATAGCCAGACCGGTTACATTGATCTCCACAGCACACGAAGGCGGCCTTGGATTTCCCAGATGATCTCAAACACACATTCACAGAGAAAGGAGACTGGTACACAAACCCAGCAGGTTTGGACCGCCTCATAGATATACACAGCCAGCCAGCACTTTTAAGTACAGAGTCAGGAGAGGAAATCCAAGTTTAAACTTTCATGACTTCGATGTATCTTAGCAAAGCAAACAAATTACTTAATCACATTTTGGACAACAGGTTTATCAGTATTGCACTGAGGGCTTAATTCGCTCCATTCTGGCAATTCCTCTCTTAACTACTTAAAGCCTCCCTTTTGCTCCCAAGAGACTCTTCTGGTCTCCTTTCCCTGGTAGACCATTTGGAAGAGATGTGAGGAGCAATCAGTGTAATGTTGGTGCATATTTGTGTTGACATCTGTTGGACTTAAAAGTGTTTGGGGGGAAAAAAACAGCACACAGCACACAAAACGGGAGTATGCATATACACTATTCATGTGTTTTCATGAACAAAAACACATGAATAGTGACATGACGCTGAGTTTGACTGCTAGTGATGTGTGTTTAGTGCAGTGGTTCAGAGTCCGTGATGAAATGAGCCAAAAATGTGAACTTTGACCACTGATGTCACCATGTCTAGTGTCTATTTATAGTTGCAGATCTGTTGACAAATCATATTCTAGCAGGCTTTGGTTGCATGCAGGTAAACAGTCAATGTGGAGAACAAAAGAGGGATCAAATTTGCTGAAATGCAAATCTTAAAGCTATTAGCAACCGACTGGAAACAACTGGACTTTTACTGGCTTTTTTAAGAGTATCTCAGTTCATGCAAATGACACAGACAATGATGTTCCCGGTATGTACACTGGCTGTTACGTCCAAGGGCTAAATCTGCACACTATCCAAAGGGTTTCTAGAGACGGTTGCTACCAAAGTCTTGTTTTCTAGACAGCAGAAAACTCTTAATGAATGACAAAGTGATTCAGTCAGTGTAGGATGAGTAGGAAGGGGACTTTTTGCAAACATATAAACCACATCAATGCAAAAAGTTTAAAAAATTATGTCAGTAATATATTCCCATTTTCTTAGATTAACCCCAAAACACCAGTCCTTTACATAAATGTAGAAAAAACTAATTGTGACTTTCAAAGTCAAAACAGGCTGGAACAACCAGTTCAGACCTCCAACATAATACTAACGGGCATAAGCGTCTAAAAAATGTAATCTACAACCAGTCCGAATGATAGGTGTGCAGTACATGCAAGCATGTGTGTAGATGTAGACACATACACAAAAATACACACATACACACACAGACACTACTTCTCAGGTCTTGGGGGGCCATGTCAGAACATATTAGTGACAGCACCCCACACTCAACTCCAGCAAGGTAACACCAGCCCAATTTGTTTCCCTAATAGATGGTATATTATTCACCCAGTCACTCATTCACCCACGCACACGCAAGGTTTATTATTATACAAGCATACCCTTGAACAGGCCTCAAGTTCATCTGCTGGGGGTGCAGAGAGAGCCTGGCTGATATTAGGAGAGAGGTCACATTGTACTGTAAACACGCTTTGTCTGCTTATTCATTTATTTACTACGCTCCACCATCACACCACTCAGCTTGTCAGCAATAGGAGGCTGGAGGTACTCTATGGTTGATGGGGTGGACTAGGTGTGGGCAGTGTTTGTGTTGGCACTTTGGAAACACTTTTGGTGATGGATAACTCATGGCTGACTTCATTTATCAGGGAAAAATATTCATTACGAAAGTCAATTACTTTGTTTGAATACCAGTTTATATTTCAGATCCGTGAAGGTACAAAAACAAAATATTTTTCGGTTCACCCACCAATGCACATTTTTCCCATAGTGTCCCTGTGTTGACTGTAGCAGCCCTGTCCCTGCTATCGACCCCCTGCTGTTTAATATTCATAAAGTCTATTTCAGCAGCTTCAGTCGCTGTTGTGCTGCGACGCACCCGCCCTCTCTCTAAATCCATTCTCATTGATCACCATTGGCTTTCCCAAATGCGCATCGATCCCGTTCAAACTCATGCTCAAGGTCCCCTCAAAACACATTCACTTCACAATTCACTTACAAATGAAGTCCTTCCCCCCTCTGGCGTTTCATCCAAGAGATTATTTTTGATCTTTTTACCATTGTGCAATTACAGTTCTCACTGAAACCAATAAAAGTCGAGTCCAGACGTGATATGAGATGTGTCACTCTTTGATATTAGTTTTACCATGAGGACTCAGAGATGAACTTGCTCATGATGGTCAGAAGACAGATCTTTTGTTCGCTTAATCTCGTCTTAGTATTCTCATATTTATGATCTCTATTTTTTCAGATCTGGGCTTGAAGTAAGACTAACAGTGTGCATTTTACCGATCTGCAATACTCTCTATTACCCCATGTCTGTGTTTTACATTGTTGAGTTTGTGCACATGTGTGCATAGCTAAGACAACAGTGGTGTGTTTGTGTGGAAGTGTGTGTGTGTGTGTGTGTGTGTGTACTAAAGGTTATGACACTGAGCTGTCTCTAGGCAGGCGTAAACTGATTTAAAGCAGAGCCTTAAAATGATCTGGAGACTGTAGAGAGATCCAGTCTGAGTACAGTAGCAGACAGTAGAAACAAAAAGACATTTTCCCTTTTTAATTTTCTTCTCTCTTCATCCCTACTCTGCCTCTTTAGGGAGCCTGTGGCCACTGGTCTGCATGGCTAATCATACCATTGTTTTAATTATCACTTCTCAGCTAGCCCCAAGGAAAGATATACACAACATCATATATGCACACACACACACACACAAACCCACACGCACACTCATTCAGTTTCTCTTTTTCTTATTCACTGACTGTATCCTTCTTGGCTGTTAACCAACCTCAGATTTATTTTGTCTGGGGGAGAAACGATTCCCTTTGCTAAACTTGAACACACACTTACGTCTTACCTTACTGAGCAAGCTATGTATACCTGAACCCAGCATTATGAAAAAACACACACACATGCATGCACACACACCCCC
>VUQR01036036.1:104503-117215 GCA_015108515.1 Hemichromis elongatus
CACCACCACCAACCCCCCCCCCCCCCCCACACACACACACACACACACACAAGACACTGACTGCATTATTCATTTGCCTAAATTGGCAATGCCAGTTGTGTGCTCACACACAATAAACAGAGATGAATTCATCAGAAATCTCCCAAGCACAGAAAATATGAAAAATTTAATCATTCCACAGAATAAAAGTTCATAAGGAAATGTACAAAATCAATATTTTATGCTACTTACTGTACCTATTCTTTATTACAAACCTATTCAGGAACATGCATTAAAAATTAAAGCTGGCAGAAAAGACAGGAGGGAGGAGAAACAATGGGTAGAAAGAGAGAGGGAGGAGGGTACTGCAAGGGACCTGCGAGTTCAAAAGCAATACAGTTTCATTCATGTTTAAAGGCACTTTTTGTTTCTCTATGAGCCACTGAAGCAGTTTTGAAACAGGCAGAAAACCTTTGATAGATTGAGAGTTCTAAGCAGCCAAGGTGCTGTCAACATAAATAGCGATATAAAAAAGTGGGAGAAATGTTTTCAACTGGAGTTTTCAAGGTTATGGCCCATGATTTGAAGGCACTACCTGCTCCACTGCACCACTGGTTATGCATGGACAGTTGTGTGTCTGTCCACAGTGTGTTAACAGACACAGTCAAATGTGCGTATACACACAGAGGTACTGTATATTTTTCAGAAACCGTTGTTTAATGCATTAGCACTTTGAGTGAAACATGCAGGCACAGTTAATACGCACTCTCTACTCTTCAGTCTTTTTTTACTCTTACATTGCACTCAACTTCTGGCCTTAATCTTAAGCATCTTATTTCACCTTCTATTGTTTAATATTAGCTTATTAAATTCTTTATCCTTTACTTATTTTAATTATTTACAGTCACATATAAAAATATATTGTGTCTTGTGTTTTTTCTAAAACAGGCATCCACTTGGAGCTGAAAAAGGTTAAGTTGAAACAATCTGGAGCAAGTTATCTAAGTGATGGCTTTAATCTTCCAATCTATCCAGGAAGAAGAATCTTTATTTTTTGTTTGTTTCATAGATGATCTGTATGGTCATGTAACTAGAACATACATGTTCACACCGATCAATACAGATGAGTCACACTGTAAGAGTATTTCAAAGGATTAGCATTACCGTGTGGTATAAACACTGCTTCCTTGTGACAACTGCCCAATTCTAGATAGTGGAGGCCTTGAACTTGTTGTTACACATATTGAACAAAAGACTCGGAAACTCAAACCTCCTTGGTAAAGCCAAATTTATGATGGCAATTTTTCTGACTTGTTAAATTGACTTGTTCAACTGGCTTGAAATTGGCCTCTGGTGTTGTTCCCCAAAGTCCCCAGTGAGATCCTGAAAAAGGCTTTGGGGATCCTGTTGATCTTGTACAGTTCTAAGCATTCCAGAATCCATGTGCTTCATAGGCTTTCTTGGAAATCCAGGCAATGTACAGGTTGGTCAGTTGGGTCTTACAGTATCAAGTGACTGTACTACTAGTATTTGGTGATTAGCTGCTCTAGTGTTTCTGCCAATTCCTGTCTAGGCCCTGCTCATGTATTGAGCCATGTGACTGTTCATCTTAGCCACTACGATGCCTTATAGGAGCTACCATGTAGTTGAAAGGCAAGGTGGAACCTGCCCCTTCCGGGGATCCTTGGGGATCAGGACTGTGAAGTGAGTCTCATCCATTAGCAGCCAGGCATTAATGAAGTGTTGTTAGCTTCTTAAACCAGTAGGTGTGAATCACATTAGTCTGGTGCTCTCTAGTTCTTGATACCTTTTATTGGATGTCTGTCATGGTGAATGTTAATGGATCCTGTTTAGGGAGGTTGCTGTAGTCTGCTCTTTGAACAACTAGCTACTGAGTATTGTTGTTATGCGTTGCATCCTTCTCCCTTATGCTCTTCCAGTATTGCATCGTCTCCAGCCTTGGTGGGGCTGTTTTCATATAGTTTCCCTGCTACTGAGAGAACACCTTGGATGGTTCATTGGAGACCATCTGGTGGTATTGTCCTGGCTTCTAGTTCTCTGGTATACCTCTGTAAACGGTTAGCCAAGGATTTGAGTCTTTTCTTGACAGTTTCTAAGGCCTCAGGTATGGACAGCTTATTGTACTGCTTAGGCAGCTTCTTTATCACACCTTACTGCAGTTCTGATAGCTGGCTAACGTTCCTCCATGATGCCTTTAACTTTCTTTCCTCTCTAGCCTCTAGTTTCACCTTTATGGAGAGTACTGCTCCTTGTGGTTATCCATCTTATAGCCAAGCATCTCAAGGATCACTGCTGCTGTAGTGTAGTTCAGCTGGTTGGTATCAGTAATGGTCGCAGCAGGGATTGTCTGTCTAGCTTAGCCATGGTCTTCTTTTTAAAGTCAGACACTCTGGCATTCAGCTTATACGTACAAAAGCTTAGTGCCGACCATATGGAGTAGTCCAGGTAAGAGTGTTTTGTTCTGCTAAAGGAACTCTGACCTATAAGTTCAGAGGTAGTCATGTAGGTTCTGAGGAAGGGCCTTCATGGATCAGGCTTGTTCAAGCACTTCCCATATCCAGCCAATAACACTGGGATCTGGCAAGTTCTGGGTGTTTAATTGTGTTTCTCGAGCAGCTTTTGCAGTGGTTTGCCACAATGTTTAGACGGTATGTGTCAAAGTAATTTCCATGTAAATGTCAGATGCTAAAATCTTTAGGCAGAAGGTTGCATTGTGATGAAATGATCACTAAACCTGTCAGTGGTTTTCATTTTGTGGCAGTTATTTCTGTGCTATTTTAAGACTTGCTATATGGCGATACTGGATTTTCAGACCATTTGCTCTCCTGCCTCTTAATCATCACATTTGTCAGAGAGAAAAAATGGTTTTAAATTATACACACAAATGACTTTTCATTTGCCAGCAAAGCAAAATGATCTTATCCAACACCTCACTTAATGACACTCTCTCTCTTCAACTAAATTGCCAAGTTTTGAGTTTTATGCTTTCTTAACTAATGTGGGTTGTACATTTGTGACGTAAGAAGAAACTAAATATAACTATTTAACAGGCATTTAAACAAGTAACTGCTCTGATATTTACAACATATAAAATGAGTAAATCCTGAAAGAATGCTGTTATTTGGACTCATTAACTTTTTTGTTTTGTTTAGTTTTTAGTAAAACCTGAACATCTGTTATATTTTTACATCTCTGCCTCTTTTCTTGTTATCTTGCTTTTTTAATTTGATATTATAATATGTTTTATATGCAAAGGTTTCCATCACACATGCTAAAAGTATATTTGAACAAATGATGTGAACTAATGATGGTGTTAAAGTGATTTATCTTCAGGGGCAAAGTCTGATTGATCTATTGATTGCTACTTTGCTGGGTTTAACTGTTTATTTGATCTCTTGATCGCTACAAAGTAAGGTTTTAACACATCAGCATTTATGTAGCATTCAGGTTTTTTTATTTTCCTTTTGGAAAATTTCTTAGTATCTGTGACAGCAATGAGATCAATTTGATCACAACACAAAAAACACATCACAATAATAAACATTGCATAAATTTAACACATCACTACCGATCAAAGCACCACAAAGCAAAAGTGGCGCACACCTCATATAATCTAAATTTCTTTAACAGTTTAAGATATCCAGGCACAACAAATTCTCCAGTTAACCCCAGACACTATGCTTTTAACAACCTGCATTCATAATGGAAATATTTAAAAAGTTCTTCATATTAATCAGAGACAGCATGAAAATACCAGAATGATCAAATGTTTTACCTCTGGTATAGTTATCAGGTATGAATCGAAAACCAAATTAAGCGGCTCAATAGTGTAGTGGGTTACACATTTTCCTAACATTTAAAGGTTCTGGGTTTGACACCAGAAGAAGAAAAATATCCCTTTGGTGTTGGATTAGGAAGGACATTCAGCATTAAGAAGAAAAAAAACTGCCAAATTAAACACGCGAAGCTGCTGTGGTAACCCCTTGAGAATATGGGAATAGCTAAAAGTACTTTTTGGAAGGGGGGATTCACTCAAAAACAATTTATATGTGAGTCACTATGCTCACATGAAAGTTTTTACTTTATGTTAATATTTGTTTTGCTTACCAGCAGAAAATTAAGGAAAGCAGAAAAATGTCATAGAAGCACAAACAAGTGTGCAGCTGGGATTGTGGTTGTTGGTTGCCCAGTGCTAGTGTTTTACATGATTGTTCAGTGTTGGTTACATGGGCAACAAAACCTTTAACAATAGACACGCACACACACACACACACACACACACACACATAAAAGGAAAGAGACAGAGATGAATACTTGCTTTAAAAAAACAGAAGCAGAGATAAATCCTGTCTCTTAGTGGGCTTTAATGGAAGAAAGATGTTTTGGTCCACAGAGATCTTTTCCAGACTGTTAACTCATAACCATGGCTGTCTCTCCAGGCGGATAAAGATCAGTCTGGATTCATCATAGATCAATAAACAATTAATAATGACACATTATATGAATAAGGAATAATTAAACTAGAAAGCAAATGTTACTGGTCAGTATCTGTGTTTTTCCGTCTTATTGCTGGGTAAACTTGGCATGAAGACAGTTTTATTAAGTAGTCCAGTGGTAAGTGTTAAAAGGAAAAAGTTTAGATCACCAAAAATCAAAGTGTTCCTGTCCTTTAGACATAGACATTCAGACCCCTCCTCTTGTCCCTGTAGTACCCTCATCTCTTCCTCTTTTCCTCCCCTCTTTGTCTCCCTCTCTCCCAGTGGAAGTGTAGTACCGGGCCTAGGGCCCCTGCCTTTAATTGCTAGTGAATGGAGTGTTTTCATGGGGTGTTAGGCAAGGCCCTCCCCTGGATTAGCATGCTTACATACACACGCAGACACACACACAACATGTAGTCAGATACACAAATGGATTAGTGTGTTCACTCATGGGGAGAGGAGGTTGATTTGAGCCGACAGCAGCAGCCCTTTGGAGAAAGCCCCGGCAAGCCTGGTGGATTTTCAAGCATTTACACACATGCACACACACGTGTGCACACACACAAAAATAGAGAAAAGAGAAAAGACACATCAAAGTTGCACTCAGTCATGTGAACACACACATGCACATATACACAATCCAAGCTCCCCAGTGGAGGCCTGATGCTGTAGAAGACATATGGGGTGAATCATGTGTTAACAGGGAGTACTGATTAACACATCTGGAGGGAGCCGGTGGGGAGTGAGGGGCAAGGGAGGGATTGAGGGTGAAATAAGGGGGAGACAGATAAAATAGGAGGAAATAGGACAAAAGTAGAAGGTTTCTTTAAGCCTGATCAACCCTAACAGAGACAGAAAACAGAGACAAGAAACAACAAACCTGGAAAGTATAAACTCTGGGAGGAATGAGGGACTCTCCACTTAACTCCCCCAGGCGCCGTCATTTGTGTCATGTCAGAGGCAGTCAGCTGTGCCACAGCACCATGTTCCCCATATGCCCATCAGTCAGACTGTCTGCCCCAAACACACACAAAAAAACATGAACAAAACTCAGCTAAGCACAGTTATGTCCCCTCTGTGTGTCAGAGAGCACATCGTTTGTCAGATTTCGTGGCTTTCCACATATATCCGATGTGGTCCCAAGTTTTTAACATCAATCTACTACTTTTCATTTTACCTCCAAATCAGTTATTAAGAAGCATTAAACAGATATACAAAAACATTTGCTTTGTCACAGATAAAAGAAACACAATCAGTCCAATGCTATTAAACTACTGTCTGTTTTATTATTTACTATTTACTATATAGATCTTTTTCCCAAAACCAGAACAATTTTCTGAAATGAATTGAAACTCAATTTAATCAAGATTAAACTTAACTCTGATACTTTACTGTGCAATAGAAGACTAAAAGGTTCACAACTTCTCACCCTTGACCTTTCTCCATCTTTGTTGTGGCAGCGAAATAGTTAAGGGCGTCACCACCTACTATAGGGTTGGGCAGACGGTTATGTGCTGCTCCATGCTGATTCCTATCTATTAATTTTCCATGACTACAAATTCTTTGAAAACACTGCATTTGCACAACCTAAATGAGGGACCCCCATTGAATTTTATTACGTTTCTGTGTGACTGCAAAGGGCAAATAATCTTATATCATCTGTTATCTAGTCTTTGTATCTGTATCCATCTGTGGTTTCATGACTATCCTTGAAGCATAGCTGTGTTTAAAGCTCTGTGATGCAATTTAAACAGTGACATACCTGTGGTCATGGCAGCTTTACAAAAGAATAAAACAATCAGAATGGCACTGAGCCAAGTGCCAAGATGCAAATTTAGCAGTCCCAACTTACACAAAAACATATGCAATGTGTTTATTAGCACCTGTTTAGAGCAATACATTCGCATTGTTGTGGGTGGTGCCATTGTTATATTACACATAAATAAGGTGTGCAGACACAGCTGTCACCATGTGAAAAAAAACATAAAAATACCTCTATTTCAAATGAGACTGAGATCTACAGCTGTGTTTTTAAACCATTTAAAACCTATTAAATCAAATATAGCTTTGAAAAATGCATTTTTTCTTCTTTTTTTTTTCTTGTTCATGTTCTGATAAAGTGGTACAGCGGTTAGCACGGCACCTCACAGTAAGACGATCCTGGGTTTAAATCCAGTTTGAGGCTTTTCTGTGTGGATGTTCTCTCTGTGTCTGCATGGCTTCCTCCCACAATCCAAAGACATACTCGGGGTTAATCGGTGATGGTCTAAATTGGCCATAGACGTAAATGTGAGCACAAATGTTTCTTTGTCTCACTGTGTTAGCTCTCTGATAGCTTGGCGACCTGTCCACGGTGTACCCTGCCTCTCACCTAATATGTATTAGCGGGTAATGTGTATTGTGCACTTTTAACTGACATTGTGTATGCAGAGCCCAACAATACTCACTGGCAATCATTTTCTGAAGTGTTCCCGGGTCATGTAGTGATTTCCAAAAAAGAAATGTGTCTGTTTTTAATGCAGGACTGGCTGAAGATACAAAGATCATTGCGATTCAATATATCTTTTTAGCTTTTGGCTTTTTTGGCAGTGTCTGGGTTTAACAGATTTATCTAGATTCTTTCAATCTTTGATGTTACATGTATATGTTAAAATGATCAAAGTCTTTACAATCTTACATTGATATTAATGTCTTCTTAAATTACTAAACCACATGTCCAGTCTTTCTTTTTATACCCAGTAATGTTATTAACCAAATTAGACAAACACATCTTTTCCAAAAACATGCTGCTGGCACCACAGTCCTCAGTTGCAATATCTGTAAGCCTGCATTGTCTTTGTACTAATTTTAATGAAATATACAGTTGAACTCATTTACAAACCACTTAAACCGCTGTAATAAACTTATTTTTTTCACAGGTTTAGTATAAATATTGTATGAGTGCAGGTTTAGTATGTGAGTTAATCTTTCATATGAATAAACACTCAGAAATTCGCGCACAAACCCAAGAAACATCACTTCTGATGACAGCGTGAAGGTTGCCAACATCTGCACTATGTCTAGTTGTTTTAACTTAAACATCCTTTCCAACATAACAGATGTAGCCTGTTGCGTACAGAGTGTCTCACATGATTTTTCTCAGTTTGTGTTGATGTGTAGCAGAGTTAGCAAAAAACCAAACTCTATAAACGGATATCTCCTTATGAATATGCACTTATTGCATTTGGGAGTCCGTTTGCTAAAATGCCGAATGCATTTTCTGAGGTTTTTTTATTCTAATTTTATTTCTTTAAAAATGTAATTTCATTTGTGTTTCATTCCATGCCAAAATACTCCAAGTAAGACGTATTTATAAATATCGAGGTGGTATAAAACCAAATGTGACAATTTAAAGTCATTTTATTTTAAATTAAGAAAACTTTAACTTACATGTTTAATCAACATACTATGTTATATATTATTAATGTAAATGTATATTCCCATTTAAGTTCATTAGAAAACTTGGGTGTCGGCAAAGGTTTTTTTATGACATTTTGTATGATATATATTGTATGATATTGTACTGTGTGCATATGTTTAGCAAACACCAGAGGTTGCTGCCCTATGTTATTCACAACTGTGTAGGTCAAAAAGACTGTTGACATGTTAACACTGTGGTTTGAGTGTAGATGCAAAACATGTATTTAAACCTGTGTGGTAACAGGCACAGGCATTTTTACATACCTGATTTTACTGTGCGGAGCTGCTGCAGACTGTCAGGTCACCAAAACTGTCCAGTTAACGAGTTAACTCATTTAACAGTCTGACTTTTTATTTACAGCTCTTGATTACTTTCAAATACATCTATGTGAAAGTGTGAACGATAGAAACCAAACCAAATTTAGTTACAGTCTACTTCACTTACTAATCTTTCAAGTAAGCAATAGTCAAAACTCATTTCAACAACCTCTACTGGAGACAACCACTTCCAGCATCTTGCCATAGATGTCAGACCAAAACAAAATCTGTAATATTTTCAACAGTATCTGATCCTAAATCTCTAAAACACATTCTAACATAAATTTTAATCTACAGCACTGCACAAAAAGTAGTTGAGTCCCCATCACTTCTTTATATTTTGTTTCCAAGGAGCCAGTCTTTATTGTAATTTTTTTAAATGGTCTTAAACAACATTTCTCAAGGCTTTCTGAAGGTCTTTACATTTTTTTTCTTTGGACTCTGGCTGCTTTTTCACTCACTTTCAATCGTGTTCTTGTACCTGACCATTTTCTGAGGTATACTTTGTTTGTTTTTTTGATTGTTTGTTTGTTTTTTTGTTAAACCACTTGACTCTGACCTGTGAATCATTCAGACACAAAAAAACCCCACTGATATCCAGTCATAAACTGTATTTTTAGATACTTAGTGGCATCTATTTTTTTTCTAGTGGAAGCAAAAAAAAAAGTATTTTTCCACCAATGAGGTAATTTCCAAAGACCTATTAGTTGAAAACTTGGTATACCTCAGCATGCATGCATTCCTTTAAAAAAAAAAAAATAAAAAAATAAAGGAGCTGAACAAGTGGAGGACAAAAGAAGAAGCATGTATTCCTCTCCTGCATTCCTCTAATGTGCTTCTGACCGATATTCAGTGGCTTATATCACCCTCACGTCTGCCGCAGCACTGATTTAGACACAGCTATCATCCCTTCTCCCGCCCAACCAAGCCAGTCAATACACCTACATTATTCAAACTCCTCCCCACTTAATTAGATATTTAATTGACTACCTGTAGACAGATGACTGACCCACCTGCTGGCATAAATTAATGCAAATGACACGCCACATGACCTGCCCTGAGGTAGATCTAGTGGTACAATCTGGTAAGGACAGAGTTCAACTAGAGGCTGCAGGGACCAAGTCTAGTCACTGATCACTGGGCTGTGACTTGATCGGTGAATATTACACTTTTCTCTTATATTCAAGCAGGGTTATGAATCATAGATAGAGATCATGGGTTAAACAGCTACGTTTACCTGGTTATTACCTGAAAATATCTGTAAACCAGGTCAAAATTAGACAGTACACATGTATCGGTCTACATTACAGTAAATGTGCGCAGGGAGCAAGCGGGCAAAAGAAAGCCACTAGTTGATTCTATGCCTCAAACCTCGTGACTCCCTGTGCTGCTCCCTCTGAAGAAAGCAATAAGGCACACGAAATCCCATCGCAGGTGTCTGGGCCCACTGTATGCTAATAGGGAAGGATCAGACGCTCTTCTCACATAATGGGGTTTGACAAAGTGAAAATTAACACAACCCCACTCCTGCTGTTGCTGTTAGAGGGGGTGGTTGATATGGCTTTGTCTCAGACTACACTACACACACACACACACACACACACACCTTCCGACAGATACCACACCAGCCGTCGTTCTCATTCTCACCCAGACATTTATGTTGTAGGCTCCCCTCCTCATCCCTTCCTCGCACTCCCCCTCCTCCTGCACCGCTACCCCTATCTAGGTGTTTGTGTCCTCGGCATAAACATCTCTACATCCCTCCTCCTTCCCTCTTTTCTCTTCTTCTCCAGCGACTCTGTTTGCTTCAATGGACTTTCATGACAACTCATTCCGTAAGGGTCCTTTTTTCTCTCCCTCTCTCTCTCTTTCTCCTTCACTCTCCCCAGGTGAAATATTGATGGATTTTTTATGAATAGCTATGAAAAATTCATTCAAATTCCAAAATGAAAAAGCGTAAACATTCCGCATCTGCCTATGCCTCCCGCATTCATTATCCTTCACAACATCCCCCTGCTCTCCCTCCCAACTCTCCCTCGTTTTCCCCACTCGTACCCCTTCTTCTCCTCTTCATCCTCACACAGCGCCCCTCCTCACCCGCCGTCTACCTGAAAAAGACATGCTCTGTCTCTTTTTCCGCCACTTGGCGTAATTGCTTAATTTGACCTGCTCTCTCATCAATTAAAAGTCTGTCAGTGGTAGACAGATGGAGGATGGATCAGAGGGCCAGTCGATGGACAGATCAATGACAGAACAGCTCAATAAGTAAATGGAGATGGCCAGTGATGGAAAAAGGAAATGAAGGAGGGAAAGAAGTAGAAGAAGAAGAGAACAAATTGAAAAGGCTGTCATTACAAAGACGGTGCTGCACCAATGTGCCTCAGTTGGATGCTCTGACTCACTTTTCTCACTATCTCTGTCTAACCCCAAACCTCTAAACCCACCCCGTTCCTTCTGTTGTTTACTGTAATACAGATATATGAATGTAAAGCTGACCCAACAGAGCGTGTACACATATCAAGTTACAAATACGAGAGCAAAAAGATAACAAGTGAAAGAGAGAGGCGCTGAAATTTCAAACAAGAATAAAGCCATTAGGTCTTTAAATCATAACAAAGGAGATATAAAGTAGTATGAGCAGAAACTGAGAAAAGACAAAATTGAGGTGAGGAGGAGACCGGAGGGGCCCAGAGCTGAACCGGTGAAGACCGACCTCACGTATGATTGGACGCACCGAGAAACTGCAACTCAAAAAAACCCCCAAAAAACAAGCACACTTCAATCAGCTGCAGCAGGTCTGCTTTTCTCAACTCATTCACACAATCACAAACATTCATATGCATTTATTGCATTTATGGAAACAAACAGCACAGGATGGCGCAAATATAATCAGATACAATCACAATTTTTACTTATAAACACATGATGACTCACTCACAAAAACGCAAGTCACATCTCTGTAAACAAATGTGACTTTGGTGAAACACGGCTTCACATGAATATACACAGATATTACCATGAGCATGCACACACACACAAAGCGACACACACACAACCACAATTATTTTGTTGTTTTCCCCTTCAACACCTTGTTTTAATTAGCTTTCTCATGAGACTGCGACTAAGACCAATTAGGGAAGATTATCAAAGAAGGTCTAGAGTAGGGTGCATGCCCACTATGACTCCTGTCCCCAGGGATAGGCCAGGATGAAAGAGACCAGCACTACAGACACACATACACTTGCATGCACACACAGAACCAAACATAAACGTGCACTACTCCTAAAAGCAAAAATATTAAATCCATGTAGCTCTGTGCAAGACGGAGTCATCTTGTGCTTTTTCAAGAAACAGTCGCTCACAACCGAGATCATTCCGTATTGACCAGTTGGAGATGGATCACTGAAGAGATACACAATGGGTTCCTTTCACTCTTTTCCCTCAAGGGAAACTAAAACCAGTCTGTTGATCCAACCACTAATGGAGACACTTCGGAAAATTGAGAGAGACTCAGAATTAGGCTATAAAAAGACACATTAGGTGTTTAGGATGAACACAGGAATGAAAGGAATTATATCTGAGATGCCAACACATGCACTCTCTTACCTTATGACAAATCAATGGGACATCTTTTAGAGTTATGTTCTGCTGGACAATACTGATGTATGATCAAGAGTATTAACCCCCAGGAAAAGTGCACCTGTATAATTGCTAAGGTGCCACCATTTATCTCTTTCTCCCTCAGCCTGTGTTTCTCCTCCAAATCAGGAGAAATATCTACCCAACTGCAGCCTCAACACTGTGTTTATGTTTATCTTTGTGTGATACGTCAATACAAAACAGTGTGTGAGTGTGTGTGTGTGTTGTCACAAGTTGGTCCATAACCTGATGGTAAGTTAATAGCACTCAGAGGTATTAGGTATAACAGTGATTAGATTGGGAGAGGCTGATAGTGCATACTGGCTAGGCCCCTAAGGGGCATCTAGAAGAGTCAGAGATCAGAGGTCAATCACCAGGGGATCAATGTCACTCAAAAGAGCCATGTTACATTCAGTGTCATACTATATGGAATACATACAGAAGGTATGGTTAAGGAAAAATAAATTTATATAGGTTAATGTTTAACAAAAAGGATTCCCGACCACCTCGCTACCCCTCCCAGCAACAGAGCACCATATGAGAGAGCAGGATGTAGAAAGCAAAGGTGTGGAGTGGAGAGACATCCAAAGGGAAAGTGACTTCCCTGGGACTTCATTAAGCTAATCTGGCTACCGATACTAACAAAGTTTAAAAGAGGAGGTGAGGAGAAAGCTCAGAAATGAGATGAACACTTATTAGATCAGACCGAGGAATTGTCTTTAAACGCTCATAGCTCAATTCACACACACACGCACACGCACACAAACACACACACACACACACACACACACACACACACAGTTAGACTGACACAAAGG